>VZTD01004010.1:317755-377684 GCA_013397725.1 Rhagologus leucostigma | reverse complement strand
AGGGGGGAGGGGCAACAGAGAGTCATAAAACCACAGAAAGGTCTGGATTGGAAGGTACCTTAAGGATCAACTAGTTTTAAGCCCCAGCCATGCACATGAACACCCTCCACTACACCAGGTTGCTCAGAGTCCCATCCAAGCTGGCCTTGAACAGTAAAAGGGATGGGGCATCCACAGCTTCTCTGGGCAACCTGTGCTAGTACTGTGCCAGTGATATAAGATTTTGCTTGTCATCCAAAACTCTTACAGAATTTGCAGCAACGACAACAACAACTAAAAGCAACACACATTCTGATTTTTTAAACAATATGTGATACTGTTTTCATGTGCTTTGCTTGAGACAGGCAAATCAACTAAACAAATGTAACTGTCTCAAGGCCTAAGCTCTTTTGGTGTTGTTCAGAAACTAACCGTGAAGAACTCTAATTAAAAGTAATTTTCCTTCTACAGAAGTGGAGCCCCTTTACAGCTGAGCTTGTTTGTTTAGTTGTTTCCATTTGACTGCTAAACAGCTTACCCCCATTTCGAGAGGTACAGCAGAGGCTGTGCATTGGACTGCCATTTCAGTTACAGCCAACAAGTTCCTCTCCTTGATGACCAAATTCCAGTTTTCTTAGCTTTCCTGTGATGAAGTTCAAGGAGGACCAAGGAGATGGAACGTTCCTGCCCAGATATCCAGACTCCAGTTTCAAGTTCCCTGGTGTCCTGTACAGCACACACACAGAAGGACCAGATGTGACCAGCCTAAGACACTGCATTTCCAGCTGTTGTCCCCAAGACTCAGAAGCCCCTTGGACCTGTGTTCCCTTCTTCCACTGCACTCTTTCCCTCCTCTCTGATTGGGCACAGTTCCAGCCCTTTGGAGGGACCCTTTCCCTTCCTGCCCAACTTGCCTGCCCACAGCTGCATTTTGCAGGTGCCGGCTCAGGGAGGCCTTGCCTCGCACAAGAGAATGAGTGGGACTGCAAACATGGTTATCTGTGAAAATAGGCCACTTTACAGCGCCAAAGTCACCATCAGCTATTGCGCACACGTGGAGGAGGAGTGTGGGCAGGACAGAGTGGGCCTTTGGCAGTGAGGCTGCCTTTGGATCAGCAGGCATTGGCCCAGCAGGAGAGAGTTGTGGTCCACAGCACCCTGAACTGCAGCCAATCAACCCTTCCCTAGCATCCCTTAGGCACCAGGCTGCCTCTCTTCAAGCCGCAGTTGGACTTGAGTGAGAGATGTGGCTGGGTTTTTGTTTCTTTGAACTCAATAAACCTGGTAATCCCCTTACCCTGCCTTGGTTATACGGGGAAAGAGAAGCAAAAATACTTACTTCAGTTTGTTGCTGTAGTTCTTTGGCTTTTAAGGCAGAAATGCTCTTCATGCAGTGCCAGCAGTGGTATTTTGGGCAAAGTGGGCATGAGCTCTAGGCCTTTGGCTTTTGCAAAGGGAAAAAGAGAAAAAGATAAAAAAGAGAGGAAAAAGAAAAGAAGAAAAAGAGAGGAAAAAAAGAGGAAAAAAAAAGAAAAAAGAGAAAAAAAAGAGGAGAGAAAGAGGAGGAAAAGAGGAGAAAAACAGGAAAAAGGTTTTCCGTGGAAAGTGTGTTTGCACCAAGCAAAGTCTGAACCTCGCTGGGGTGAAGTTTCACCCTTGTAGGTTCTTGACAGCCTTTATTGTTAACGGCCATGTCCTGTGGCCAAGTGTGATGGAGGGAGGCCTGCAAGTGTCACATTTGGGGACTGAAATTTGCTGTGGTCAAAACTGCAGGTTTTTGGTTTTGCTTTGGTTCGGTATCTCCCCCAGTTTTGAAATTCCACCTCCCCCCCTTTTTTTCTCCCCTTTAGGAAGTGCAGGAACAAGGCAGGACATTTATTTTTGGTCTGAAACTCTCACCCTCTCCCTCTGTAATAAATACTTTCTGATTCCCAACACATACAATATAGGTGATGTCATGGGCTGTTTTACATGGGTATGGGAAAAACTACAAGTCTGTGTTTTCAGAACTGTGCCTGGAGGAGAAGGCATGCAGAGGTATGACGGTTATGGACTTGCATGGACACAGGGGTGGATGATGCCTAGGAGGACATACGGAAGGTGTACACACCCAGCCCCAGCTTGTACTTCTCCTGCTGCACAGATAAAGAGGCAGCAACTAATTGAGGAATGATAAGCAATGCTGTCAATATTCAGTATGAGAAGCTGAAAGGGGAGTCTCTGCTGAGATCCCGGTAGAAGGGCCACCACTATTGTGTGTGCTAGTCCATTGCACAAAGGCCCTACGCCTGTTGCACAGTGTTACAGCACGTGCAGCAAAATGTGCCATGATACTACACGAATAAGCAGAGTTATTTCTACAGACTTTTTAAATTATTACAGCTTTTAAACCAAAGGCGAAAGCCTTCCCAGAGGCTCTGGTGTGAGCCTTCACCCCAGGGCCGGAAAATTCACAGTTTGATTTCTCACAGAGGCTGCTCCTAGCTTGGAGAGGTCAGAAGAATGATGTGATGGCTGCAGACATTGGTCTGTGATTTTTTTTTTCTGTTCTTGAGTTCATTATCATGGGACTGATTTGATCTCATCACCTTGTACCATGCAAAGATTTAAAAAATACCTGCTGCGTCACGAACAAACCTGAGTTGTCCAGCCAAAGCTGAAATTTGAGAAAAGGTTTCCTAACTTCAGGAACACTTGTTGCCAGCACTTGTTGCAAAGCTTGAGCAAAATGGACAGGTCTGCACCGTTGAGGGATACAGTGAAAATGAAATCAAGAGAAGTTGGTATTTCCTCCTTGGATAGATGCACTGATTTAACTGCGCTTTCTGCATCAACTGTCTCTCCAGTATCAAGAACAAATGCCACTTTTTTGCTGACCACTGAATCCTGTGCAAGGGTGTGCAGATACCACTGGTGAGGCAGAGTCATTGGTATCATGAATCCCATAGCTGGAAGCATCAGAAAATGGAGGAACTTTGTTCCAACAGAGGAAGACTACCACTGTAACAATCGACATCATCCAATTATTTCCTTGGGGCTCTGTGGGCACTACATGAGGTCTTCTGCAAAGCAGGTCCATGTGCCTAGTTGCTCTTCTGAGGGAAGGTGGCATTGTTCAGCAAGATGACCTTTCTCCAAACTTAAATTTTTAAAAAAATTTAATTTAAGGCACTTTAAATGCATAACTTAGCTAAACCAATCTTCCTTAGAGGGATCCTGCCTTTAAAAATGGAAATGTGGAGGAAGAAAGCAGTCTATCCTCATGCAGAGGTGAAATAAATGTTTATCCTCCGTGGCTCTGGGCAAGTCTGCACAGACCTAGGGGTAAGGGCCTAGCCCAGTATTTATGGCTGAACTGGTGCCCATCTGATGCCCACTTTGCATGTGAGCATCATAACCACAGCAACAGGATGGAGCTTTGCCTCCTATCCCCAGACACCCCATTCCAGTGGGTACACTTGATCCTCAGGACCAAGTAGGATGAGCAGCACATCCCTCATGATTTGTTCTCTGAACTGGATGAGAACTGTATCAAAGAGGCTGAAGATGCTGAGGGGAAAGAAATGGCAAGGTAAATCCCTGCTGCCAGTTGTGATGGGAGAGAAGTGCCCACGCTGGCAGCGCCCTTGCACTCTGCTTTCTGCTCTCTGGAACACAAAGCTTCTGAAGCTGCAGGTGCTGATGTGAGGAGCTGCCTTCTCTTGCCACCCCAGAGCTGTAACAAAGGGGTTGGAGAGCTGGAGCTGAAGAGGAGGTGAAAGATAGTATCAAGTGCAGGAGCAAGCCCTATGTGGCCACTCTGTCCTTGCACAGCCTCTGAGCTGAGGAGCTTCATCACCAATGCAAAGACGCTGCCAGACAATTGTCCCAATAGCATCAAAGACACTGAAGGTAACGTGGGAGCCACATCCCTCTGGGAGTGGCCAAGCTTGGTTTGTCACAGTGCCCTTCACTCCCAAATTACCCCTGCCACAATGACGCATCCTTTTTCAGAAGTCCCGCTAGATCTTTAAATTCTGTAGTCATCCCATTGCTAAGGTGGCTCATTAAGTCAATTCCTAAGGCATCCACGGAAACATTTGCTCACTACACTTCAGCCTATTAGTCTGCATTTTGTACAGCCCCTAGTACTTGGTGTCCTACACTTGGTAGTCTCACTTACTAAGTACTACTTAGTCATATTAAGTACTCCGTAATGTTGCATTACCTGGGTTAGCTTGAACAGTTCAAGTTTTTGTTCCGCACCTATGGCTAAGCTTAACCCTCACACTAACCCTAACCAGAACCCAGCTAATGGGACACCCAACTCTCCCCTGGCTCTCAGGGAGGAGTGGCAGTCCTCACCTTCCCTTGGTGGCTTTTTCACAGCCCTCCTAACACTGGGTTTCTGCTCTTTGTCTTGCACTGACACCTCACCCTTTTCCTGACCCTCACCCTGCCCTAAGCCCATGCCCAACACGAGCCCTGCCAGCAAAGGCTGTCTGCCTTGTACCAGATCTTAGCCATTTCAGTCCTCATCAACTCCCAATACACTCAAAAAAGGAGAATTGTATTTAAGCATTTCTCATGGAAGGACAAGTTGACTCCAGTACAACTTATTAATAGGTCTGGAGACTCCCTAACAGAAAAACAATTTTAAAACCTTTATAACTGACAACAAAAGTATGCATATGCGACAAATAGTAAAATGAAAAAAACCTCTCCAACTTTCCAGATTTTTTTGGTACACTTCCCTGTCTAAAACCCAGCTCCATGTTATTTCTTCATAGTTATCACTAAAGCATTTTAATAGAACAGTAAATTTTTAAAATTGCAGAGCAGAAACCAGGAGGATCTTCCACATCAGGAATCAGGATCCTCTTCCACAGTTTTGATTTTAAATTTATTAAGACTCAATACTGTGGCCAGAGATGAAATAAAACATGTGTGAGGGGACAGAAGGGATAGAAAAGTGGAAGTTTCCTACTGACATTTAATTTAAGAAGTGACTAGAAAGAAAAAGATTACACATATATATGTAGATATATATATATACACACACACACAAATATTCAAAGATGGAAACAGTATTTCTGTAGAATTTCAAAGATTTAAAATAAAGGAGGAATCAAAGTAATAACACATGACAGTATAAAAACCCCAAGAATATACTTAATTGCAATTCCCATTCCATAATTTAACAACAGTTTAAAATCTGCTTGCATGAATCCACAAAAGATATATTGGTAGTGAAATAAAAGATAAAAAAGTATGCTTACTCTTGCATGTATTGTATATAAATAAATACTATACCTCCAAAATGGCTTTTTTTCACCACTTCTGAAAGACATAGATTGCACTGCAAGTATTTCACCTTTCTAGTGGAGCACATTAGGGTTTTAGCTCCTATTCTTTATAAGCCTTTGAGGATTTGTCTCACAAGATTTTTCACAACAGTAGAAAAACAAATCATTAAAATCTAAATTAGAAGCTTTCCTAAAACTAATGCCATAAAGACTGAGCAATGATGACAAATTATACTGTGATTTGTGAGTTATCAGGCAACGAAAGACCAGATGTTTACAAAAATGAAGTGACTGATGTATCTATCAACTGCAAACCCTCTGCAACAAGTGGTGAAATTGAAAGTCAGTAGTCAAAAGGGCACAAATCAGTAGTCAGTCTAAGAGATGAACCAACCTGAAAAAAAATACAATTTTGTGCAGTTGGTCAGAGACCAATACAGCAAAATCAGTTAAAGTTCGATGATTAATGACGAGATTCTCAAAACCATCTGATAAATTCAGAGTAGAAGTTCCAAACTCACACCATTGTTTCTGGAAATCCCATCTCTAAAACACTTGGTTTTGCTATCTGTTTCTTCTTTTCCATACTACCATCCAGCCACTTTATATATCAAATTGTATACTATTAGCACAAGATTAATTTTTTTGTATGTAATTCCTAAAGAACACCATGAAAATAAAAAATCCAAACTTAAATCAAATTGGAATTGTATTTATTTCACCTCTTGAACTTTATAACATTCACTACTACTTACATATCTGAAATATAATTCTGTTTCACAACAGCTTCTATATCTACAAATGTGGAAACCACATACAGTTTTACATTAAGAAAAAAATCTACTGCTCAATGAGCAGTCTGCAAAGAAGTAACAGTTCACGGTAACTTTTTCTTTCTTACCTGACTGTCAATATTAACCCCACAGCCAAGAAATTATAACACAACTCCAAAGGAAAGGGCCTAAGTTTCACATATAAAATTATATTTAATCATTTGTGCAGATGTTTGGTCTATAGATGAAAACAGTTTAAAGATAAATACTTACATATTGCTCAAAAATGCTTCAAGGAAAATAAAATTTTATCTGAGACATGCCCTGAGCTATCTAGACTCCTTAATAGTGCAATGTTGCAGTGATGCCTGGTTTCACCCTGGCTTTTGCAAATGAAACACTATAACTGCTCACAGAGCTCCTAAATGGCTGACACAGCACAGTATTATATGCACTACAGTAGTTCTTGCAGTTTTGCCAGGTTTCTCTCCATCCACTGGATATTGAGCTGAATTGTGTCGATTGCCTCTTTTACACAACGCAGTTGAGAACTCTCCTCTGACTTTGACTCAAAAAATGACTTGACCTGCATAGCAAGAATAAAGAAAGAAAAAGAAGATCTTAATTAAAATTAACACCAGCCAGACAAATAGGTTCAGCAGGAAAGGCTACACACATGTTGCAGGAAATCCATTTTTGAGAATTGCTTGTATCTATGCAGTAAGCAAACCTCTCAAAGCAGGAGGTCCCAAAATGCAAGGAAAGCATTTTTCATGAATACAGCAGCAATAACTCATTTGGTTTCAATACATCATTTTACCAATAAACAGACATTCATTTACCGTATCACAAAGCCAACAGAGGGTATGCAGAGTTCTGGAAAAGGAGTCCTATTCTGTGACAAAGGATTGTTTATTGCAAGCAACCCTCTTCAGGGTTCTGGAACAGGCCCGACACCCAATCATCATTACAACTGCCAATGCTAACAGTTAAAATATTATAGATCAAACCATTAACAACTATCTCTACCAAATTATCTGAATGAAAACATTAGAGTAAACCTTGAATGATTCTTGAAACATTAACTTCAAGGCCTTGTTAGGGAAGACAGCAGAGCTTTCTAAAAGCTATTAAACAACCCTTGGCTGATACTCAACTTCCACAATAACTCTTTGGGACTGCTGACAGAAAAAAACAGCATAAAGCCATTTTTATGGCACATAAAAATGTATCGTATTTCAGAGATACAAAAAGCATAGCTTGTTTACAAATTCTAAACCAAAATTATATATAGATCAAATCATTAGTTTGTGAGACAGTGTGTCCAGTGCACAGGAAAACACAACAGTATAAACCAATAACTGGGTCCAACTCTGTAATGCAACTCTGTCACAGACTCAGTATATAATCTCCCAGTGTTTATGCATTTATTTGCCATGTGTGAAATAGGGAAAGCAACTGATGCATGTCCTAGCAAAAGGGTGTCAAGGATATAAGTAACATGTGAACATGTGTTTTCGTCATCCTTCAACTAAATGAAAACAGCATCGGCACTAGAAAATACCCCTTTCTGGTAGATTGATCCACCAACCTCAAGCAGATGTGCCTTTGTTGCAAACTGAGAAGTTGACCAGCTAATGATATTCTGGATAGTATATGAGCCTAGGTGAAACCTGGAAGACAAACAAATATTTTCAGCTAGGAGACACTTCAAGATGCAGTTTTGGTATATGTCTACATTCTTTTCTAGTATTTCTACTTTTTTGTTTAGTAGTTGGAAATTACTAAAAGCACTTAAATTCAATACCTTACAGTACAATTACATACCTTATTTTTCAAATGAAATATATGGTCTTAGAAATCCAAGCCTCTAGCTCCCTATTCCCTCTAAAAATTCCATCTAAAAACTTCAGAGCAAAAGCCATGGAAAATTTTCAAACTTCTATCACAAATCAAATAGTAAAGAACTGAGGACACCACACAATGAATATCAAGATCTGTATTTGTGGTATGGATGTGTTCTAAAGCTCTACCACAATTAAACTTGCAAGCAGGTTTTGTTTCAAGTGAAGTAACTTTGTAATATTGGTAATGAAGACCTTGCTAGAGCAGAAGTTTTCACTGAGGAGAAACTTTTTTATTACTGTGAAACTGTTTAAAATCAAAGCTGGGATTTAGAAATACAGGTTTCTAGTAGTGTTAGCTTTCTGAAGACTTGGTGGGGGGGCAGCTTTCCTGCTAGGTACCCTTTAAACCCAGTTAAAGAGAACAGATTTCTGAAGCAAGTGGGATATTTTGGTTACTTGGTTTTAGGAGTGCTGTACCAATGCAGAAAAAATAAATGCTGAATTAATTCTCTGGATCTCCTTTTGAATCCATTTGATCCACATAAATATCCTGCAACTGAACCAATTGTCTTAGAGACAGCAACCTTTCAAGAGAAATTAAGATCAAGATTGTTTAGAATTACTCTAAGGTTCTTGGAGGCTCCAAAGTCCCATCAATGATTGGTGACATTTCAAAGATTATGTAGCAAGCTCCATTTGTAACCTCTGATTTTAAAAAATGATTTACAATTTTAATATGGATCTTCTTATATGAATACAACTATTTATTGTCTTGTTTGAAAGAAACAAACAGGTGCTTTTGCCACTGTGAGTTTGAAGTTTCAGCTGCATCAAAAGCCTTACTTTCGTGTAAGCTTTTCCCAGTTCTCTTTGACAAAGTCCCAGGCCAGCAAATATCCAGGCAAACTCTGGCTAACAGTTGCTATGATATGTGAAAGCTCCTGTGACCTGATGATTTCTCCTTCAAGACTGTTCTGCATTAGCCTAGGAAACAAAGCATACGAAAAGAGACAGGAAAAAAACATCTATTTATATGTTCACATGGGTTTCCCGGAAGTCCTCAGTTAGATGGAAAAGATGATATAATACATCAAGCAAGCAACTTCTGGCATCTGGAAGAAACTGATGTTATATTTTATTACAACAACTATACTTACTTAGCTTTAATTTCCATAAATCAGAGTGACCTTAGCTCTAAACCAACTACCTGAATTTTCACTGGTGTTGGAAAAGATGAAGTAAATTCTACTAACTTGTAAAAGAAAAACAGTACATTGAAGAGGTAAGAGAGAGAAGCTGAAGACTAAATTAGTAGGACAAGTTTGTGCTCTCCATCAAGAGAGATTTAGCCTATAGAGAAGAACATAATGTAAAGTCAAAATTTCACCCAAAGAAAGGAAAAAAGAAGAGGAAAAAAACCCAAACAGAAAACCCCTCAACTAATTATTATTTTGATTATAAAGATATACCAATCTTTTACGGTTCTATAGAACAGCCTGCAATTTTGTTACCCATACCGCAAAATCTAAAATTTTGTGTTACCAGTAATGCAGAGCCTTTAAGTTCAATTCTTTTCTCTTTATGCATATTCAGAATTTGGTCTTTTGTGCTGGTCTGTTACATAAGTTATTTTTCAATGAAAAATAGCAGGTTCTTCATGTGTGTGGAAGCCTGTGCAAAACATTTGGATGGATTTTCTTTAGCAATCAGAAATTTTTTCAACAATAGAAAAAAGGCAATGCACTTTTCCAAGAAGATTTTATCACTTGTAATTTACACAGCATACAACTTTTTGGCTCCTTCATACCAGATCAGTTTTCTGGCATCTTCTGTGCTGGCCAAGGCTTCAATCATTTTGCTTTTCTCTGCTTCAGAAACTGAAGAGAAGTACATCTTCAGGAGGAATTCCCAGCCATCATTAGACTTGGCTCCAACTGCAAATACAGCTTTCATAACATCACTAGGCAGACTACAGGGAAAAAACAAAAGGAACAAAACAAATAAACAAAGCGGGCATAAAAATGCTCACCTGAGAAAAGAATAAAGGAGTCACAAAATTAAAAGATTAACCTGAAAGAGATGCCTCTCTTCCAAGCTATTTGATTCTGTAGCAATTGTTAAAGTTTGCTGGACTGAATTAATGCCAACCTAATACTTTCAGTAACTACGAAAAAGCAAATAATTTAGTCACATGAAAACAAAGTAAATTGTACAAAAAAAATTGAGAATTTTCTATGACTCAAAATGCACATGAATCCTGAGCAGAACGAATTCTGCACGGGAAAAAGGTGTGCTTTGGCTTTGCCACTAAGTAATCTTTCAGCATGTAGCTCAGGAAAGGCAGATGAAAGCAATTTGTGGCTGGTTTTGCAGCCACCCTTAATGAGACTGGAGACAAAGTCTAGCACAGTCACCCTCTCACTGTGAAACAGCAATTACTTTTACACTTGGAACAGTTAAAGAAAGAATTACGTTCCTTACCAGTACTAAGTAGGTGGGATGGTGTGGTGGGGTTTTTTTTGATTGTTCTGTTTGTTGTTGGGGTATTTTTCCCCAATACAATAGTGGCAGTGTAACAGGAAAACAGATGGGTAAAAAAAATGGAAGCTCAGTTTTTGTGGTACCTTACTGTTCCGTTAGACTTCATCCATGTCTCAAACATCTGAGCAGCAGTTGTTCTACAGTTTCTTATATCATGGGTGCAGGCAAAAGCCAGCAGTGTTGACCGGAGTTCTCGTTCAGACAGGGTCCCATCATCCGTCCAGTGCTGTTCACCAATTTTATCCCCAAGCAAGTGCTCTATTCTGTTCTAAAGGAGGAGAAAGGTACTAGCAATAGCTAATTCCTTCCAAGAGGATTTTTTATATACAAAATTAGTTTAAAATAAGAATAAAAGGTGAGCTTCAGAACTGTGGACATAGTAGTTTTTCATCTATTTATTCCAATTTACACGTGCTATTTCTTAACTGTAGGCATAAGTATCAGATACCACATAAATCTGAAAGGTGGGCCAGGTTACATCTTAAATTGCACATGGAAACTGAAGACTACTCTTCAAGCCATGGCTCAGACTTGTTTGTCTGAGCTTACGATCTCAACTAACTACAGCTTCTGTATGTTTAACTGCCTTTAACTTCACCAAGTCACAGTTAATATACCTTTGTTCAGTACAAAGAAACAACTTTTGTCTGTCTATAGGCTGAACACCCTTCAGTTTTGTAGTTCTGTAGCTTGCCAAAACCACAGCTGGATGCCTGATCAGCTACCACATTGCAGCTGAAACTTCTGAACTGAAATAAAACTGCATAGACACTGCATTGCAAACCAGAGCTTGGGCTGTTTATAGCAGATATGTAACAACTTTGGGTAAATTAAAACAGTGCTTTGTTTCTTACGTTTCCTTAAGCACTCACTAAGTATCCCTACCTAGCGTAAAGAAAAAATATCTGGTATTTTATCTCATCATTTAGTAATTTTCTTATAGACTAAATTCCTTTACTGACATTTTACAATGTAAAGCAGCAAGGATCATTTTAAACCAGTAGATGAATACGGAGAAGAAGCTCCATAATAAGAAGGTAAACAGAGAAATGATAGACATATCCTCTTCAAAAACTGAACCTACAATTTTGATTTCACTGGCAAGTCTGTAGCACTGTATTGTATTAATCTATCACACAACTGGAACAGGACAATGACAACTATCCTTGTGTTTCTATTTTTACAGAAAACAGTTACATTCTTTTCTCCTGTCTCTCTAGAGAGCAATTAGATTTCCAGCCACTCTAACTTTTGAAAGTAACTTTTCTGTAAAAGAAAAGTACATGGACTCTGTTTAATTGTGTATTTGTACTAAACTGACCCGTATGGGCACTTTAAGATAGCCCCAGACACCACTGTGTTCCCACTGCACCACACTCCCTACAAAACAGTTCGGGGCATGTGGGTATGGTATGGAAACAGCAGAAGGAGAGGGGAAGAAGCTGATCCAAAAATTGTAGCATTTCAATAAGAGATCATTAGGAAAAGCTGGCAAGATTGGCAACTCTCTGGAATCCCCATCCAACTTAGTGAAATTACTGAATATGTTCAGCAGTCAACAAGTAAAAAGATAATGTAAGTATAAAGAACATTATAGCTAATTATTTCAAATTATAACTTATGAAAAACTAAGACGTACCATGACTCGTGCTGCCAGATGCTGTTCACCCTTTTTGTCTAAAAGGTTGTATATAAGACTCAGCTGAAACAAAGCTTGAGTAAGTGGTGCAGTGCTGTTCTCTTTGTTAAGGTAATCAATCAACTCAAAGGCCTTTTCCAGAGACTCTCTTCCTAGACTATGGGTCAATGAACAAAAACATTAAAATGGATTACAAAACAAAAGCACTCCCTGAAACAAGATCAGAAGTGATGCTTTCTGTTACACTAATAGAGAGATAAGTGAATAGAGAGAGTGACATAAGAAACAATTTACACGTAGAGATTTTCATATTTTAACTTCAGTAAGATTACAACAAAGTAACCATGGCTATTACCATGCCTTCAGTTAACGAAAATTGAAAATGGGTAAGGAAGTGTGGCAAGGATGTCTGAAAATATTTATCATAAATGAAGGTACTCAGATACATTAGCAGCTTCTGAAGAGACTATCCATAATGTTCAGTCTCATCTGCTCTGACAGTGGTGGTGAAAGACATGAGAAAGCACAAGTAAAAATTTCAGAGGGAAATAGCTTACTTTTCTAAAGTGGAGCACTAGAGTACAGGAAAACAGTCTAGTAGGCAGATTATTGGACACTAAAGAAAACCGTGTCTTCCAGAAATGGAAACTATCACGTGGCTCGATGCGATCCCAATAAATAGATGATGCTATAAAGAACAGGGAGATAACATCTAGCACCAATAAGGAAGCATCAGTGAAGAGTTCCAACAAGACTATGGAAGACTGAATTAAAACTTCCCTAAAGCAGTTGTCTCTATAAACTAAATCTCATCTTTTCTGACTTGGAAAAAACTCCAAACACATATTAAAGACGTTTTCCAATACAGAAGTCTTACCGTGCAAGGTTGAAGATATTGTTGATCAAATTTGCTCTGTCTTTAGGACTCAGAGCAGTGTGGTTTTTTTCCAACAGATCAATCAGTGTTTTCCAGTCTTCAGCATAGTGTACTATGTAATAGCCATTCATGTCCACATTGAATTTTATCCATTCCACCTCTTCTGGAAGTTCAATGACAGCTAGTGGACAGACAATATGTTATCACCAAAAAAATCAATTTAAAAACTGTTTGTTCAAATCAATGTCTATGAAGTAGACTAGTTTCAGAGAGTAAATTCTTTCATACTATTTCCCCCTACTATTGAAGAAGGAAAAGTCAGTACAGAGGTTTCGAAAGGCAGCTCAAAAATTCCAGGTTTTCCTTCCTCATCCTTCTTCCTACATATGATTGAATGAACATTATCACAGTCTGCCTCAAGCTGCATCTATTAATTTCTCTCCTTCTGTCCAGTCCTTCTTTCAAACAGCCCCATCTACTGTTCAAAATACAAAATTTTCCTACACAATTAAATAAAATAAATATTTCAGTGGAAAGTTACTTCCTAACATTTCAACAAACTGGCAGACCAATTTTCACATTACTTGCTCTCTAAAGAACATGCAGTTTGAGAGATTGTGTGTATGCACTGTAATGAAAAGCATAGGCTTTTACAAATTTCAAACCTGTGCTTCTGTTCCAGTTGCTGTGATTTATTTATACATACAGTGCTACAGGGAATCAACTCTCTGATGATGACAAAACACCAGCAGTGCTTTGTTCCAGATCTCTGTAATTATTTTGTAGTATCTGTAACATTTAAGTAACTTGCTATCAAAGCTATGAGTCACGTACCTGACTTCTGATCCAATAAATATGCATTAGTACAATGGGTAAAGTTGCACCTATTTGTTATGTAAGTGAGAGGAATATGCCACAGGTAACTGCAAAGGAAAACAAATGTTTACTGACATAGTATATACATATTATCTCTCTTGAATGGTTTCTTTTGTTTTAATTGAAGCACTTTTGTGTACTAATAATACTAAAATCACTGAATGCTGTGTAAAATAATAAAGTATAAATCTCACTTATATAATCAGAATATGATGAAAGAATAAACGCACAGCATGCACAGAAATTAATTTTTTAGTTTTGCCATGTTGAGAAATCGGTAAATTTTATAGAACAGCTTGGGTTTGAAAAGACCTTTTAAGGTTGTCTAGTTCCGCTCCCTTGCAATGAGCAGGGACATCTTCAACTAGATCACGTTGCTCAGAGTCCCATTCAACCCGGCCCTGAATGTCTTCAGGGATGGGGCACTGACCACCTCTCTGGGCCACCAGTGCCACTGTTTCACCACCCTTACTGTGAAAGTACTATTCCTCATATCTAGTCTAAATCTACCCTCTCATTTTAAAACCACTGTTCCTTGTCGTATCACTACAGGTCCTGTAAAAAGTCTGGCCCCATCCTTCCTATACGTACTTGAAAGACTGCTGTGAAATTTCCCCAGAGCCCTTTGTTCTCGAGGGTAAACAGCCTAAACTGTTTGTCTGTCCTCGTAGGAGAGGCGTTCTGTCCATCTGATCATTTTTGTGAACCTCCTCTGGACTCACTCCAACAGGTCCCTGTCCTTCCTGTGTTGGGGACCCCACAGCTGAATGCAGTGTTCCAAGCGGGGTCTCACCAGAGGGAAGCAGAAGGGCAGAATCCCGTCCCTTGCCCTACTGGCCACATTGCTTTGAATGCACCCCAAGATACAACTGGAATTCCAGGCTGTGTATATGCATTGCTGGCTTGTGTCCACTACCACCAGTCCCCCCAAGTCCTCCTTTGCAAGGCTGCTCTTGATCTGTTCATCCTCCAGCCTATGTTGATACTGGAGACTGCCCTGACCAAGGGTCCAGTGCTCACATTTGTCCAGGTCCTTCTGGATGGCATCCCTTACCCCAGGCACATCAACTGCACCGCTCAGCTTCGTGTCATCCACAAATTCTCTGCAGAGACACCTGAACTCACTGTGTACGTCACTGATGAAGATCTTAAACCACAGTAGTCCCAATATGGACCCCTGAGGGACTCCACTTTTCCTAGTACTTCTTTCCCAGTTCCAGCACGCTAGGTAGCTTGTCCAAAGTCATAGAGACAGTAAATCTCTGGCTGCCTCAGAAATTCATCCAGTATTATTTTTACCTGAGTCCAACATTGTTCTCCTGATCTTTTACAAGTTTTAACTAAAATAAAAAAATGATCCAAGTACAAGACTCAAATTCCAAATCATGGTATAGAAACCATATATAATTCCATACCACAAAGACTTTCTTAAGTGAACTGCAGTCTGGAAGAATAATGCTAAGGAGGCCAATAGTGATGATAAGGAGTTGCCTATTCAGAGAAAACACAAGTCTGAGTGGAATGAAAGAAGCTGCACATATTAATCTGATTTTGACAGGGACCCCCTCTATGTATGACTCACACAGAGTGCTCTCCTACAAAACCTTTTCATGCGTGCCCCAAATTTATATCAACTAGAAACAGAAATTACTTAGCTTAAAAATCCTTCCCTTCTTCTCCTCTTACCCTTCAACCCCACATTGCTCTTCTTCCTCTGCATAACAAAAATAAAACAGAGCCCTCTAAATTCCTACATTTCAAGAGACAAATTTCTTTCACAGACCTAATTTTTTGCACGATGGTGCAAAGGACTCAGCTCCTGTTAAAACTTCAAACAACTGAATAAAGCCAGCAAAATCTCAAAAGAACTCACACTTACATATTTTTGTTAGAAGACACTGTGGAGGGTCATAAGGTAAGTTTTATTTGCAGTAAACTAAATTTTAAAATTACCAACTGCCACATCTTTGCTTCTTCAGTATTTGCATATGTACTTCCTTTTAGGTTTTGGTACAATGGATATTGCCTCTGTTATATATTCAGTCATTCGTTGTCATGCAGTAGTGTCATCTCAAAATTTCAAAGCCAAGAAAGCATTGATTCTAGCTTCTGTACCTTCCTCTAGCAAAGCCCAAGATGTACACTGAATTTTGCAGTAAGAAGCAGAAGCTCTAAAGTAGGATACATGCATCTGTAACTTCTGTAAAACTTCTGCACCCTGCCTTTCTTCAGATTCTTGTTAAACACACAAAACTTCCTCAAATGTAAAGAAATCTTTACTTATGAGATCTGCCTTTTGGTACTGAAAGCCAACTCATGATGTTCCTCAAGCTTAAAAGCTTCAGGAAAGGATGCATGTAAGAAACTCAGATTACAACGGATGTCACCAATTTTTACCAGTTGCTTCAGTGGAAACAGACATGGGCCTTCAGGCAGATACTAGATGTGTGAATTTCTGTGGTGAATTCTGTATTACTACCCGCCTTCAAAGGAAACACTAAAAGGCCTAAATACAAGTGAGAAAGATATACCAGGTTTAAGATAGCAGCTTGCTTGTAACAGATAAAAGGTATTAAGAAGGTAATAACCTTGCATCTGATGTCCAATTTTCTGGTTCCACACAATAGAAAAATTTCTCTTGTTGTACTGAAATAGTCTTTCCCTTTCGGACAACAGTAACTAAAGGAAATCCTTTATGCACAATCCAAGTCTTCATCATTTTTTTAACATCTAGTGTTCCATTGGTAATCTGTAAAAACAATCACAACATAACAAGAAAACAGCAAATGGAGAACACTTAACTTTCTTCTTAAGGTACCAATTAAGTGGTAGCACGATTTTGCATGTGTAAACAATTGCTTTGACAGCGAACTTGTAAATTTCATAAGCAACAATTTAAGGGAGCAAGTGGTTTTTATTTTAAGTTGAGAGAATCCTAGCCAAGCAGTAGAAAGACAAATTGGAAACATCACGTAAGTTGAACTGGTATGTAATCAGGGTGGAGAGAGCTTGGGAGCTTACTGTAGCTTTCTTTTCTGTAATATTCTCTCCACCCTTTCTCTTTCCTTATTGGTATGCTGACATTATGTGAGTGTTTCAGGTTGAAAAATCCTTTTTTAATTCTGAAATTAATATTAGAAATTGAAGCACAGTTATGGTATTTTTACAACAAACCCACATATCCTTTATAAATTAATTCTTCCCCCTACGACTTAACAGCCTTTGCATAGCTTTACCTTTGACCTCTTCTAATCTCCAAGGAACTGTTTGTAGTACAACATCCCCTCTGAAGACAAGTACTCTATAATGTCTACATATCACCATCTCTTTATTAGCAGAGAAGATATTTTACCCTGAAAAAGACAGCATGTCCCCCAACTTGCAAAAATGTGGTTCAGACTGAGCTATCAGGAACATAAGGAAATTAATATAGCATTATTCAAGTTACATTTAACTTTTACCAACCTATACTGTGTCTTTCAATAGTTTAGAGAAGCATCATACTGCCCACTGTTCTCTGTTCAAGCCTATAGTAGGTACAGTTCGCCCTCATGGGAAAATACGATATTATTTATGTTGAGACTGACCATAACCCTTCAATAGGGGTTTCAATTCCAGGGAAGCAATTCTCTATAAAACACTTCAAATTTATAGAATTTGAAGTCTGCATGTTTGGGTTTTTTTTACTTTTTACATACTCCCTCAAACCACTCTGGCTAAATCTTCTTCCTCTATCTTATTATCACAAGCTTTAATTGGTACTACAGTGCTGCCCACTGCTAGTTGCCTAAGACTGGCAGAAAGGTTTGTGTGTAATCTGTAGAGACAAGAGTAAATTTGAAAATTTTTTTAACTTTTAAATTTTAAATTTTTAAATTAAATTTATTAAATTTTTAGATTTTTATTTAAATTTGAAATAATTTATTCCAGTATACAATCCCAAATCACCTGAAACAAACCAATTATTAGAAATTACAGGCTTACAGTTCATCTTAGCAAGAATTTATTATCAATAATTTATTTTATTGACATCTCTTCTTTGAACAGCAGCTCCTAACTTCAATGAAGGCAACACAAGAAACTGATTTCATCCTTCTAGGCAATGTATACCAAAGTTTCCTCACCATGTTGATGCTTTTTTTAATGCCCCTGCAGTTTTCTCATCTTCATTCCAATTATGACTGACAGGGGCCCTTTCTGTTCCATTTCCACAGAGAAGGTTAAGACTTAAGAAATGATAGTGCATTTTGCAGTGTGAAAAATGTATACTAAAATTTATGTTCAAAGAAAATGACACTCTCATGGTTTGAATTTTTAAACACCTTCAGCCTAGACATAATTAATGGCAGCACAAGGGAAAAAAGAGCCAGTCAGTTTGCTGAGTATCACAGGTTTGTTTTTACTATTACTCTAAATATGGGAAACAACCGGAAAGTATACCAACTATCTCAATACATGGTAATACTAATGAGTTAGTTGTTACAAGGAAGACTCAGTGAAACAGTACATTTCTAAAACAGAGAATGATCAAGAAGTCCAGACACATTTACGGCCTCTTGAAACTTTAAAAGATTTTTCTTTCTTTTCCTTTCTTTGAAGGAACTTTTAACAGTCCTGGACACCAGCTAGAGTTCAAGGGCACTAATAATGATATCAATGTTGCCTTTTCCCGTTCTTAAAATTAAGAGCCAAACATGGTTAAGGGAAAAAGAGGTTTTTACTTTGGTATTTATTTAAGGATCCTTAAAGGTGCACCCCTTTGTCCAGGTGAAACGTGCCAAAATGTACACGCACGATAGGTCACGTATACAATTTTTAGGCTTTGCAAATTAGCATTTCTATCAAGGATTGTCCAATGAGAGGCTCAAATGAACCCCCCATTCTGACGAATCCCCCCCTGTATGGGCCTATCTTAGTTTACAACAGGATGTTCTAGGGAAGACCCTGGTTTCTCAAGATAGCATAGGGTTTTCTGGCCTCCAACTGGCCTCCAACTGCAGGCGAGGCCTCCAGGATGTTTGGTCTCCTGGCTTAACGGAATTTTGGGTCTAAGCTAGTCAACAGACTTAGAGAATTACAGGTATGTGGGCTAAAAGCACTGAGAATACACAAAGCTCTATAAAAGGGTATACAAAAGGGGTATAAAAGAAAAGGTAAAAAACCATCATGGCGTCATCAGTCAACTCAAAGATCAGACAGGAACACAGTATTTTGTGTGAGCTACTCACTTTCATCTAGTTAATGTAATTTTAATTATTCAGACATCTACTGGGGGAAAATACTACTAAGCAAAAACTTTCTGTCAGACTCCTAGAATGGATGAACCTTTGATACCAAGGACAGGGAAAATAATCAGACATGAAGCCTGCCTGGATTTTACTGTACATCAACAGAATCTGGCTCAGAATTTGAAGGTGCAAGATCATCAGAAAGCGAGAGAAACCAAGAATTCAAGATATAAGAAGAAAAATATTAGGACAGAACGAATACCAAAGCAAAAGAAAATGGACACAAGGACAGTACATTTCAGTAAATTCAGAACGGCAAAGGTGAAAGTCAGTGGGAAGAAAGGAGTGCAGAAAATTGACACCTTCTCAGGAAGCAAAAGTATTAAAAGCCCAAATATAAACTAATCCATTGCAATACCAAGGAGAATATGAAAGCATATGAAAGTGTAGGCTGTGTAAAAACACAAAACGGACAGCATTAACACTCACAGGCAAAAAGCCCACAAAACATACCAGAGACTCAGCCACAAAATGAGATGCAGTCAGAAATGAATAGAAGAAAAGGCAAACATTGTAAGAAGCATCAGAAAACATATAAAGAACCAGTTGGTGGGCTCCTCCACACAGAAGGGTAACTTCTGTCAGACAGTTGTTAAAAACTTGATGCCAGCAGAAATTCGGTAACTATTAAATTAGCATGAAATACAAAGGGCTGTTTATCAATAAAAAAAGGAAATCACAGTGAGTTCTCAGACTAGATGTTACTAAATTTGTTGGATGGGATTTATTTAGAAATAGTAATACAGGCGGGTGAGGCAATCCCAGAGTTGGAAACCATTACTTTTTGACTCTTAAAAGATGACAACTGAGGTTCCGAAAGACTGGAGAAAGTGGTCTGCTGAGTTTGCATAAAGCTGAAGCAAAGAGTAGGGTGGTAATAACAATAAACAACAACACCACAACCAACAACAACTACTCTTAGCCAGAGAGACAGACAAAGAAAGTAGTCTAAACTTTGAGGATGACTCTTTCCTTGTGCTGTGGTAACAGTTAAATCCTGCACCCAGTTAGTTAAGCTCTCACATTAATTAAATGTGAGGCATTTGTGAAAGGTTGAGGAGAGGAAAGTCTGTTTGACATTATAAAAGTCACTTTTCCACCACAAGAGTTCTCTGCCACAAGACAGTCACAGACTGCTATCAGCAACAGTCAATCACTAACTGGCCAACTAGTGACTATGTTATAACTGCACAGGCAAATTTACAGCCACCTGTGACAGGTGACAATAACTAAGAGACTCCAGTTCTGCAGAAATTCAAATATCATAAGGTAGATGCCAAGAACCAAGATTAAATATTAAGTCAGTACCCTGCCTAGAACCCGGCTTCTGTGACGGAACCTCTCATGTATTTCAGAGACTTTAATACATACTACACAATACACACAAACATCAGGAAATCTGTTCCTTTCCCTTGTACTACCTTGTGTCAACTACCTTGACACTCCAAGGTACTCAGCAGCTCTTGCTTGTTAGAATCACTGTCTCTCTTGCACATATTCACTCCTTCTTGAGCACTTCTTCTGCTGCACTCTCTCCTATTCTCTTCCCCTCATGTCCTTTCTCCCTTCAACCCTTATGCCTCCACCCCTTCCTTGCTCTCTCTCCCACCTTCAACAACTCTCTATAGAATCAAAGAATGATTAAAGTTAGAAAAGACCTCTATGATCATCAAGTCCAACCTATAACTGAACATCACATCAACTAAAAGATACTAGTTGCTTCTTGAACACCTCCAGGGGTAACTCCATCACCTCCCTGGGCAGCCAGTTCCCATGCTTAACCGCTCTTTCAGTGACAAAATTTTTCCTGATACCCAACCTGAACCTCCCTTAGCACGGCTTCAGGCCATGTCCTCTCACCCTGTTGCTGGATGCCTTGGAGAAGAGGCCAATCCCCACCTGGCTACAACCTCCTGAATAGCGGATTGCAGAGAGCGGTAAGGTCATCCATGAGCCTCCTTTTCTCCAGGATCAACAGTCGCAGCTCTCTCAGCTGCTCCTCATAGGACTTGTGCTCCAGACCCATCACCAGCTTTGTTGGCCTTCTCTAGACACACCCCAGCACCTCAATGTCCTTCCTGAATTGAGGGGCCCAGAACCGGACACAGAACTCGAGGTGTGGCCTCACCAGTGCTGAGTATAGGGGGACAATCACTTCCCTGGTCCTGCTGGCCACTCTATTGCTGATAGAGGCCAGGATGCCACTGGCCTTCTTGGTCACCTGGGCACACTCCTGGCTCAGCCTGGTTCAGCCACTATTCACCAGCATTCCCAGGTCCTTTTTCATTGGGCCACCTTCCAACCAGTCTTCCCACAGCCTGTAGCATGGGATTGCTGTTACCCAAATGCAGGACCCAGCACTTTGCCTTGTTCAATTTCATACCACTGGCCTTGGCCCATCAATCCAGCCTGTCCAGATCCCTCTGCAGAGCCTTCCTGCCCTTCAGCAGGTCAACACTCATGCCCAACTTGATGTCATCTAAAAATTTACTGAGGGTGCACTTGATCCCCTGCTCCAGATCATCAATAAAGATATTAAATAGGACTGGCACCAATACTGTGCCCTGGGAGACTCCACTAGTCACCATCCTCCAGCTGGATGCAGCACCAGTCACCTCCACTCTCTGGGCCTGGCCATCCAGCCAGTTCTTCACCCAGCAAAGATGCACCTCTCCAAGCCTTGGGCTGCCAGCTTTTCCAGGAGAATGCCAAGGGAGACAGTATCAAAGACTTTGCTCAAGGTCAGGTACACAACCTCCACAGCCTTCCCCTCATCCACCAGGCAAGTCACCTGGTCATAAAAGGAGATCAGGTTGGTGAGGCAGGACATGCCCCTCCTAAATCTGTGCTGGCTGGGCCTGATTCCCTGATTGTCCTGTAGGTGCTGTGTAATGGTGCTAGAGATAAATCTGCTCCATGACCTTCCCTGGCACCCAGGTCAGGCCAATAGGCTTGTAGTTCCCTGGACCCTCATTCCTTCCCCTGTCCTTCCTGCTACCTCTGTACCCTCCTTTTCCTGGCCTCTCTAACTCCCACAGCCTTGCTGACTCTGGCCCTTGCTCTCTTCTGCCCAAGCCCTTGCTTTCTTGAGCCCTTCACAATCATTTTAAAATTAGACACAGCCTCATGCTTGCCTTATATTTTGAGAGCTGCCTGTACAGTCTGCTTTCCTAAAATTTCAGCACACTTGTTCAAACAGAAGCCATCACAAACAAAGCTGCACTAGTAGAGAGTAAGCCAAGACCTCTACGAGGCTGGTTTTAGCTACTCCTTTAAAGTAAATTTTATCCTGAATTTTATTACTTTCATTCTGGTCTTAACACACTACCCATGTTACTCTAGAGAGGATATGTCCATATTGGATGGACATGCATGGCCGTTAACACTCACTCACAGTGCTTTTCTGGGATGATACTCAGTGTAGCCCTAGAAGCTTCAGGAATCTCTCTATCTGTATGAGAGAACTTTGGAACAGGATAAGCAAAAAATTCAGAGTATTTACCTGCAGTCCATTATCCTGTTTTCTTCATAAACAAGGAAATAAATAAAAACTTAAGACACTCTTAAAGAAGTGGAGAAGAAAAAAAGAAAAGAAGAACCATGTGTTGAAGATGGATACCTCATTGAT
Organism: Rhagologus leucostigma; assembly: GCA_013397725.1. NCBI lineage: Eukaryota > Metazoa > Chordata > Aves > Passeriformes > Rhagologus > Rhagologus leucostigma. The sequence goes on along the minus strand of VZTD01004010.1, from coordinate 354,951 downwards.
GCTGTCCCACAAGTCATCGCTCTGGGCAGTTCTGTAGTTGTGATTATCCAAGTATACCTCAATGCCAGCTTGGAAAACATCCTTAGTGAGATAATGCTTCAGCATCAAAAGAAGTGAAGCTCCCTTCACGGAATAAAAAAAAAAGAAATGAATCAGTAAATTGAAGTTACAGCACTTTTTGAAGCATATGCATATTATAGCTCTTTCACAGTACAGGAATAACTCAGAAGCTAGGAGAATTTATTCCAAAAAATATCCTTCAAATAATTACCTTTACACTCAGTTGCCTTGAAAAAATATTCTTTTAATATTTCATAAACTCCAAGTACAGTTACAGAAAACGCTAATGCAGTTTGAAAATTTTTCCCAGCTGCTTAGGAAAAGATATATTTTTAAAAGATCAAACTACAATTACAAAATGGACTAGTAGAATTTGACATTTTTTCCAATTAACATAATCTGAAAAATATTGCCTTCTTACTGATACGTGTCATTACCAATACTCATCTGTATGGTACAGAACTGCACTTGTGAGTCAGTGTTTAACAGTCATATGATTTGCAGTTATATCAAAAACCTAAAAATACAGGAAAAAGATGAGACACACTTGGTAGGCTGGAACTGACTGCAGAAGAACAGGTACATTTTGATGTGTTTAAATACAGCCATGTTTTGTTAAAAAAAAAAGTAGTAACTGAGTAGTTTTAATATCAAAAGAGCTCTGAATCTTTCTATGTCACAGCCACTAATAAGTAAACTGCCTGATGACTTGCATACTGTAGAACTGAATGCAGATGAGCAGCTATTGATCAAGAAGAGTTTAAAGGAGCACTTCCTATTTTTGGTACTATTTCTAGGAAAGAAACAAGAAGTAAAGGAGAAGACTTTAAAGCGATAAAGCAATGTTCTCACACATTCCAAATTTAAGTTTTGGAATTTGAGTAACATCTTACCTGAAACTGAAGGCTACTTGGTTATTCATTACTCATCAAACTGCAGGAATAGTCCTTATTACAGTTTTTAATAATATGGCCACAATTTCCTCTCCTGTATGCATCCATACTTAACCTATGGCTCTGCTACTCTGTTTTTCCTACTGTCATATCCTTCCATACACTCTGTTGCAGGTGGATCTTGTCCCATCCATGGGTGTTAGGTTTACTGACAGTCTTCAAAACAGTCAGACTAAAAATAATATTTTACAATAATTTCTATTCCAGACAGTACAATGTAGAGGTCACCTACTAATCTGTGTCAGGTGGCAGTCCAGTAAAACAAATTACATGTTGTACAATTCAGTAACAGACAACCCTTCGTTTATTAGGGACTACACTGCAAGTGTCTTCTCACTTGAACCACCAAGAACTCTAACTAAGCTATAGGGACAAGAGTAGTGGAATACAAAAACTTCATGCATGAATGAAAAGCTATGCAATAAAATCCTCTGAAACACAGAAAGCAGCCAGGAAAACTGTCTTTCTAACAATGTGCAAAATCCTCTGAAACACAGAAAGCAGCCTGGAAAACTGTCTTTCTAACAATGTGCAAAACCTCTTTTGGTCAGCTCTTAAAGGTGTAGGTTGGTACAATTCTATTCAAAATGTGCACATACTCATTAGTAGCAATAAAGTAATAAAATAATTCTCCAAATATAATGTTATACTAATGGACTGAAACTCCAATCACTCATGGAACTTTTCCATTAAAATTACATAGCAAAGTTTCAATCAGTCAAAGATTGACAGAATTTGTATCTCTGAAGTTAGTTGGCTACAGACATGATTGTGCCTAATGCATAGCTTCCAGAAGGTCACCAAAAAGGGAATTTCTTCAGACAACACCTCTGAAGCATGAAACAACAGCCATGCCTTTTGATAAAAGGAGAGAATCCAAATTAATTTTGCAACCAAGGTAACCTGAAAATCACACATATCTGTTCTTGCAGTTGAGAAAACAAGAGTCTAAAATAAATGGAAGGACATCACTATCGCAGGTCTATCTGGCATCTCAGACTATGCAAGGATGTCAGACAACATGTGTTGACCAGCTGAGACGTGCAAAAAGACATCAGAGGAAGCAAACGAAGACTGTCACAGGAACTGCATTCCACTGAGCAGAGGAAGATGTACTATTTAACAGAGCAAGATGCAAAATTTAACTATTTTCTAGCAAAAAACAGCTGTCCCCATGATTTCTAACTAGATGAAAGTACAAGACAGTGATGGAAAAAAATGTCAGCTAATCCAAAAGCAAACGAAAGGCTTTCCTCCAACACTACCAAAATCTGGCATCTAAAACCTGAGACAATGTGAATAAAAATTTTGCAAATACAGATATTTCTCCTCTCATGCATTTTTAAGCACGGCACTGAGAAGCTTTAATAACATAAGCCTCACACATAACTCTCACTAGACATTAGAAATACTCAAGTTCCAGACAACCAGGATATGCAGTAAAACAATTTACATTTAGAGGCAAGCTTCCAGTTCAGGATGTCTCTAAAATACTAGTTTTTTTTTAAACCAGGGAGAGTATAAAATTGAGTGATGACTTCGGTGTTTTGTTTTCACTCTTTTTTTAATCACTTGATACTGTCTGCTATCAGAAGAAGAATATATGCCTAACTGGATATGTTACTTCACCTACTGGTTCCCCTCTTACATCTTCATGAGTATTATACTTTGTGCTCAAGCATTCAACAAGATGATAAGTAAGGCCACAAATACATACATATAATATTTTCATAATTAAATGCTACGTAAATGCTCAAAAACATTATTGAGAAATCCTGCATTGTTTGAGTTGGGTGTAAATAACCTCCAAAGATTTGTCAATACATGCCAATTTACTTGTAATTCCACATTCATATTTTCAATAGCTAATGTATCACTTTCCAAGTATTTTGAAATATTTTTACAGTCACCTTGATATAAGAAAGAGTATCAAACATTTCCTCAATTTGCTCTGAAGACTGAACAGCAGAAGAGACTGGACGTGAAGAATTAAAGGAATCCCTCATCATAGCCTTGAAAATTAAATTAAGGAAATCTTCATCCTAGAAGAGAAACATTTTTAACTCTTTAGAAAGCTGAAACGTACATGTTAAGCAGAAAAGTAGTTGTGTCTGCTTTGCTCCTCCACTGGTCTAGGCAGCAAAAGAATTGTCAGGGTAGCATTTACAAAAGCTACTGTTTCCCTGCCACATTTTAGCAGCGGAATCTAACTTTTGAGTTTGCATCATCATAAGGACCTTAAGCCCCTGTCTCAGGCAAGTGTGTCATTGGCACCAGACAAAAAAAAAAAAGCACCTTCTAAATAAGTGTGTGTTAAATTCCACATTTGTCTCACCAGTGTTTTCAGTTCATTTACAGGAGGCAGAGAATACAAAAATATGACTTTCATGTGCTTTAAGCATGAAGCCTAGGGAAATTATTCACTACAGTGATGTTTGTGAGAATGTAAACAGCACCTTGTCTAGTGATTACCAAACGCTCTTCCTTCTTTTCTTCTAGAATGAGGATATTTGAATTTAATACATTGGTACCAGAGGAAGAAAACCCCAAACACTGAAAAGAAGCTGATCATACTGGTATTTGTCCATTTCATTTCATCAAGGCAAGCAAACAATTCTCTATACAGTAGAGAGTAAAAAACAAAAAAAAAAAAAAACCAAAAACAAATAAACTCCCACAAAACCCCTCTGTGAAGTACAACAAAAATAACTGTTAAAGTTTAAAATGTTAAGGTTGTTCTTCTTGAATGGAGAAATTCTAGGTAATATCCTTTATTTTTACCAAAACACATTTTGACACCATCAAATAATAAAAGAAGATACTGGTCAAGGCAGCTTGTCAGACACCTTTTGGAATGAAGCACACAGATGTTAGATGTGTCCTTGTTAAAACAGGACACTACTTTTGTGTCCTGCCCCCAGCACACACGCACGCAACAAGCAGAACGGCTACATACTTTCACTGACAATTCAACTGAACAACCAAGCTAGGCCAAATGGAAAAGTTTTGAAACATGCAGTGCTGAAAAAGAATTCTACTGGACCAGGTCAGCAACTCAAGTTTCTTAATAGTAATAAGAGTGATTTAAGAACGCAAAACTAACACTTCTCCAGAACGCTGAGAACACAATCTATCAGGCAGGAAACAGTACAAATCAGGTGTTTAATCCCATGACTAAGGCAAATCACGTAAACACTCCTAAAAGTTGATTTCAGGGCTTAGTTACGTCTTCTCCTTGGAGATATCTTTATCCAGAATGCAAAATTAGTCTCTCCACTACCCTCTACATTTAATTCCACTGATCTGTGTTTATCTGTCTGTCATTGCCAGTGACAGGAAAGGTTTACAGCAGTAGCTGATATCCATTCCTTGGAGGAGAGAGATCAAATTTGAATCCATCATGTTTTCCAGAGTCTGAAAAGCTAGGTCACCTAGTACCTGAGTGAGTTCGTAAATAATCACTACATTATTATATCAAAAAGACTCTATCCTTCACCATTTATGTAAACAGAAGTGCCTGTGGGAGCAGTGCTTTGTACTACTAAGTGTAACTCAATGCCATCAGAATCCTTTGTGGGGGACCATTTGAAACTTTTCTGCCAGGTCTGCTATTTGTGAAACCCAGACTGATGGAGACACAAGCAAGTACCACGACGATGGAAAGACAGGAGTTACCTCTGGCATACTTAATAACCTAAAGCTTCCTAGGTCTACTAGGAACGTAGAAGTAGACAAACTTGTTCAACAACACATCTGGACTTGTTCTACAAAGATTTTAAGTTATAATGTGATATACAGACATCTGCATGTTTTAACACCTGCTGTTTTTCACAGAATACTTTAACCTGCACAAAACACAGCAGACTGTGTGTTGATTAGTACCAAAATAAAACAAAAAATTTAAAACCCACAAAAACAATGCACCCTTCTCAAAACCACTTCCAATATAATAAAATGCCAAAGTGGAGATGTAGCATGACCTCAATGGTGCCCAGAATTTCAATGTCAGTTTATAAGTATCAGTCATTTATAGGCAGCACTAAAAACAGGTTATAGTGAAGATACAGCAAATGTAATTACAGAAATTACTTACTGAACGTAATTCTGGAAAGACCTGCTCCATGGCAAAGTATTCCATGAAAGTGGCAAATCCCTCATTCAGCCAGAGGTCATTCCACCATTCCATAGTTACTAGATTGCCAAACCACTACGAAAGACCAGAAACATGATTATTTTCTTAGAATTAAAATCAAATGAGAAGTACTCCATTCACTGTCTGCCTTATCTTGTGGTAAAATGAAGTTCAGTCAAAACCACAGTAAAGCCTTTGCAGGAACAACTCCTTAAGTATGTCATGAGAGTCGAACTCTGCCTGTTGTGCTGCAGAAAATACGCATGCAAGTTTTCTGAACAGATACCATGCACAATCCAGTCACAGGGAGGGGAAGGGTGAATTTAAGGACAGAACTGCACTTAAAAAACAAACAAATGAAAAAAGAAAACAGTAACCTCTCCAGACTAGTACCTGATGGGCAAGTTCATGTGCTATCACTGCAGTTATTAACTTTTTATCCTTCGCCGAAGAAGTATTATTGTCAAATAAGAGTGTTGTTTCTCGAAAGGTGATCAAGCCCCAGTTTTCCATTGCACCAGACTGAAAATCAGGAATTGCTACCAGATCTGGAAAAGATTTGAAAAAAGCATTGAAAATTGCTAGTTAAAGCAATCCTCTCTTTAAGCCTGCCTATTATATTACATAATCACTAACAAATTCATAATTTCAACCCTGTAGTGTGGACAAAAACTTGAAGCTCAAGTACAGAGTCTCACAGATTTATAACCATCTTTCTCTAGCAGTACTCTGACACAAACATCTTAAAGAGACCCTGCCTACAGATCCTGCATGAACAAAAGTAACATGGAAATGAGACGGCTTGAAAAGGGTCTAAGACACTATTGACAAGTAGTGTCTTAGAAGAGACTGCATTTCACTGCCTTTCCAGTCAAACTAAGGCATGCAGAGGAGTCAGGCTGCAGATCTTGCAGTTGTGAACATGGTTCACAGACTGAGAATTCCCTCACTACCAAGTTAAATTTACACAGAAGAATTTCTTTGGTGTTGCTTATGTAAAAATATAAGCAATCTGGTTCCAAAAGCTCACAAAAACTTTCCAGCTTGGAACTCACTTAATACTTGCACTCAGACAAACGTGTAATTAGTTTTTTTAATAATTTAATAATTAATAATTGTAATACCTTTTAAAAATGAAAACTCCCATGTATTTTTCAGATCAGGGCTTCTTCTGTTTTTTTAAAAAAAAAGTCCTGAAGAACTTACCTAATTTTTCAAGAGGGTATTTCATTAGGAAGTATTTTTGGTAAAATTCCAGAAGCTTCACTGCTGTGTCTAGGGCATACCCAACTTGGTTTAGATGCTGCGGTATGGCATAGGCAGATACCTAGTTCAAACAGAGAAGAGAAAATATTTTGAAACTTATAGCTACAAAAGATTTAGAATTGCAGGAGAAGCTGGCAGGAGCTCCTGAAACAGATAAGACACATTTTTGTGAGTACATACACAAATTACAAACAGTAGTTACTGTAGAAGCCTCTCATAAATAGCTGATTTTTCTTACTAGAGCTTCTTAACAAGTCAAAATACAGGGACACTGCCCTGTGTGTATGCAACAACAATTCAAGGCTAACAACTTTAAGGAATGTGTTCAAGAACGGTCTACGTGACACAAATTTTAAAATCCCTTATGAGTTACTAAGTGACCCTCCCTGCACACCTCAACTAATCTTGAGGCTATGATAGCATGTATAGTATGATGGCAGTAGTATAATCTGCAAGAAATTCTCTCAAAAAATAATAACTGGCATAAAGCTCATCCCCATTGAAGGTATGGCCACATTAAACACAATGTAAGATGCATTTATAAAAATTGAGATGTTACAATCTCCCTCTATTCAAGTTGAATTGTCTTTATCAAGAAAACAACTTCAATTAGGTTACAGGTAGATTCACGTTTAGGACACCCTTTCCTTAACAAACACAGAAACACGTGGAGAACCATTATCCTGTTCTATAAAAAAGAAGTCCTTCTTACTGTGCTATAAATTAGTTAAACAAATGACATTTCAAACAGAGGGAAAAAGTCACCTTTTAATTTTTGAGTTTGAAGCACATATAAATAAGAATCTAGTCTAGTGTTCCTGGAGTACAAAAGTATTGTTAGCTGCAAATTTTAAGCTCAAAAACAAAACATAAGAGCTTCCCAGGATTGCCTGGAGTTGAGAAAAATCTCACTGGATTATGAACACGAAGCAACTTTACTTCAACTCTAAGCTATCTTAAAGCATTCATGACAATAAACTTATTCTGTGTGAAGCTCAAATTCTTTGAATCTCCCAGCCACAAATTGCTGGAAGCTTTTTAAGTATGTATTTCCTGGGAAACATCACTATATTGCTTCCTTTTTACAGACTTCCTTGCCTACTAGACACTGCTGAGACTACCTTAGACCTACTAAAACTCTGGCCTTACTTGGTATTCTTATGCTTTCTCCCTTCAAGCTATTAAGTACTCTTAATAAGATTAAAATACTAATAAATTTTAAAAAAAAGAAAATAAACTAAAGTTAAGTAAGAACTGTTCTTACTAAGTTAAAAAGTTTTCTGCCTCAAAGAACTGACTGTATGGTTCTACCAGAGTACAGTTCAAATACAGACCTGAACAGCAGCCACAAGCCAAAAAAAAAAGGTGTAACAATCTGTTCTATTCAATCAGCTTTCATTAGAAATACTTGTCTAGATCAGAATCAAAGCCATCTAATACCTTTACTTGTATATACTGGGTTAAAGAGAGGGCTTCTCCGCCTACAGTGCTTCTAGCACTATTCCCTCTGGCTTTTTTTAGGTAGACACTTCCGACATTTCACCACAAAGGGGCAGTTTCTGCTAAAGAGGCATGAAAGTCGTTGCTCATATGAAACTTCTGCACTTTCTAAAATAAGATTAAGGAGCATCTCCTAATATTATCACATTTATTCTTTAGTTACTCTTAACTACACACATTGTAGTGATGCCTTAGGATTTTAGCTTTTATATTTTTCATATATTTGTAATTCTGCAATGCTTCTGTGTCTAACTCTAAAACTCCATATAGCCTGTTAGCTACTGTCGTCCCATCTTGGTCAGTCAAAACAATCTCTCTCCAGGCCTGAAACTCAAGGACACCTTACTGTCTCAGGCCCTGAGAAATGTAAACAACAGCGGGGGGGAGGGGGGGAGAAGGGGAGAAGACAGAGTAAATGACTTCATTACCTCAAGCTGTAATTGGAGAATTAACCCCCGATATGCAAACTGACCAAGATTATAAAAGTACGAAAAGTGACCCGTTGTCCATTTTGGGTGTAGTCACTGAGGGCTCTGACTGCCCTAAGTGTACCTGAAGGCCCTTCCATAAATATACCTACTGTTACTCTCTTAATTTTGTCTAGCCTATGTTTTCATGTAGCCCCATCAAGGCATCAGTAGAAACAGGCCAAACCCTCAGAAAGGACAAAGCTCAAGCAGGACCAACTGTTCGATGTTTGGAACCTTTGGAAAAACAAAAACTGCAAAATTAAATAATTGTATTTAAGTGACTACACGCAGATTTAAAGTCAGCTTAAATTTGCTTTACTGTAGGGCACGGGTTTGTTAGATATGTTATCTTGGCAGGTACAGAAAATTTTTGCGGCACTGCTTGAAACCACATGTAGGTGTTCCTGGAAACCTGTCACGTTTCTTTACAACCTCAGAACAACTCCTGCTTTGCATGACATTACTGTTCACAGATAAAGCAGTGAAAAGAAGAGTTGAACGCTTCCAGCTCTGATAGCTCTTAGGAATTTTACATTTTGTAAATTTCCATTGTTAACAAGACCTGATGCAGAGTCTGTTGCTGTAAAAGTATATTCAGTCTGGTATCAGCTGTGAACTCAGTCCAATTTATAGCATATGGCTTTTGTCCCCTACCTATGATGAGTATAGTAAAACCAAGAAGATAAATAAATTTAAAAGAGACAGAGTTTGCTTGTTGTTGGGGATGGTTGATGTTGATATTGGTTTGGGGATCTTTTTGTTTTGTTTAGTAGCCTGGTTGGCTTGGGAAGAGTGAAGCAGAACTTAAAGCGAAACAGACACATACCAGAGTCCCATTAGTTTCCCTGCTGATGTTTTTCAAGTCTGCAACAACAAAAGCTACTAGATAGGTGCTCATCTTCAAACTCACAAAAAACTCATCCTGAACAATTCCATTTGTCACAGGCGTGGTGGCTTTCTGCAGAGGAAATGAAGTATTATTAATGCAGAAAAAAGAACACTAAGACATAAGATAAATCAATGTTAAAGAATTATTCCATGCTAGGAACAGTTTACAGGCAAGCTTACACAATATCTTTGTATTTTTGTTATATTTCAGTGGTATTGATGATACAACAATGTAACAAACTTAACAAGACATGAAACATTTACGCTTATATACACAAAACTTATTTGTCAAGTTTTATTATGTAGTATTACCAAACAACTACTCTGTTGGAGAAAAGAATCTGATTTGGTTCGCATTTAAAGTTCCAGTATAATCCAAAGTGAACATATAGATTAGCACTAATTCAAGGGAGCATTAGGCTAGACCAGAGACACAGTTCAGCATAGCCTACTAAAAATACTGGTATTGCATGAGTTAGGTATCTGTCTCTTCCCATAAGTCTCAGCAAAACTAGGTAACCAGACATACTTACTACTTTAAAACTGAACAAAAGATTCCTCAGATACACTTTTACAAACCAAAAGAGAATGTATTTTCAAAACTGAGGAAAATCTAAGGTCTCTCAGTTACTTCGAAGCAAAAACATGCCCATCTTAAACAAACACTGGCAAAAGTAACTGTCTGCTGAGTCTTCTGAGCAGAAGTAAGATACTATACTTTATCTCAACTTACTTTCTGCGCAGTTTTCTTTAATACTAGTCCTAGAAAAGCATGCTATATGCCTTGAAGTACTTTTCTATGTATTCCTTCATAAGCATAAAATACAAAAAGAATAAAGCAAAATATTTAAAACCACTGTAGTGCAGAATACTAAAGGTTTGGAGACAGAGATGGCAGTTCATAAATTCTGAAATTTCATATATGATTTTGTTTTCAGAACCCACAAGCATTTAAAAACCAACAATAACCTTAGTTTCAGACAAGATCATTTGAAACCAAACAATGTTTTGACATTTAACTGTCACTGAAAATTTAACTGTCAGCCTCAAAGAGAAATGGATTCTTAAACCTGAAGATATAACCAATATAATCATTTAAACTGACCATTGTATGTGACTAGAATGCCATCTTTGAATTCCTCCACTGAATTAATAGATTTCTGCCTTTATTACAGCTTTGGTGTCATAAGGCACAGTCTATTTAAGAAAATCTGCTGTAGATAAACTGGTTCAAAAATCAGTTATCCTCATTAAAAAAAAACCCCCAAAACCCACAACAAACAAAACCACAAAAGGTAGCTCCACAAGCCCAAAATATGCAGTTTATTTCTAGCCTTAATCCATGTCAGACACTACATATTGCCAAGTTAGTGATGTACGTGCTAGCTGACAAGGCCTACTTCTGAAATCTCTTGCTCATGTAGGTATACGTGGTTATTTCAGCAATATCTGCTGCACACATCACAAAATATTCTGAGTTGGAAGATCATGGAGTCCAAGTCCAAGTGAATGGCCAATATGGGGCTCTAACCCACAATCTTAGCATTATTAGCAGCCTGCTGTGACCAATGGAGCTAATTGTGGGTCTATGCAGCAGTGCTAAACCATTATTTACTTTCTGTACACGAAGAACTACGGAAGCTGTTGAAAGATGCCTTAGCCACTTGCCCAGCTCCTAGCAGAGCAGAGAGTGAGCACCCTTTCTTGTTTACATAAAAAAGAAGAGTGGTCCACCAGCCTGTTTCTTCCTGTAATTGCTAAAAATCGCACAACTCCAGGAATATAAATGTTCATACACTGCAAAAAAGATACTATTTCATAAGGTTGCAATTATTAGCTTGGTTTTCAAAAACAAGGTATCTCAGCACCTGAGCTTTAGACAACTTTCTGAAACCTAAGCTGCACAGTGTTCATAAATGTACCAGCAACACCAAAGGTGTAATATTCTCATTACTGATTAGACCAATTAGACCAATACTGATTAGATCAATGAGTTTCTGCCGGCTGACAAATGGTGGTAATGTTTTGATGACAGAATACCTAGTTCAGACACAGACTAGGTAATGTTAGTTTTGCTCGTCTGTCTAAAAGCATTAGGCTTCCATAAAGGTTTGTCCAAAGGCATAATGGCATAAAACATCACCATAAAATTCAGATATGCTCTTACAAAATTTTGTCTGAAAATTCTAGCTGAATGAATTTCAGACCCCTTATTCACGTTCTGGAGCTGACTTTGTCTGTATTCATATCCCATTTTCCCTCATTTAGGCACAGAAGTACATCCTTCAAGATCAGGTGTATCTTTCACACAGACTGGTGCTAGTCACACACACAACTGCTAAAGGTTCTCCAGTACTCTGCACATGTGCAGTAGAAACAAACACAGAAAACTCGAAAGCAAATCTTAAGGGCTGTTTAGACCAATGTCACCACCAACAAAACTTCTGCAAAATAATGGTTCATTTAATTTCAACAGGAATCCTTCAGTCGTTCAATTGTCAGTAACATCCTGTGCAATGCATTGAACAGGTGTTTTCTCTACCAAGTTCAAGTCTTTGAGAACAGAACAGTTGTTTTATTATAAAGTCATATAGTTTATAGCTTATCCACTCAGGTCAATCTCCTGGACATTAATGCAATAAAAACACAATCAAAAACACTGAAACAGATTACCTAGGCAGCAGCTCTACTAAAATTCCCCTACAAAAGCAGGTACCTTTGGCATATTTGACAGAGTGGAAAGTTTCTCATCTCTCTGGATCTTGATTAAAAAAGTAGCTTTAAATGCTGGTTCATCAAAGCATGGAAAAGCAGACCTTGCTGCCAGAGGTTCAAACTGAGTTGCTGCAAACCACCTAACGGGAAGAGAGGAGAAGAGCAAAGTAAGAATTATTTAAAGCATAAATGTCAGTTTATTTATGATAGAATGGTCGTTTCCTTCCCAAACCTTCTAAGAGCTTGTATGGGAACAGCTTTTTGAATAGTAGATGACAAGGCTGGGCCACTCAGAATAAATGTTTCATTAACAATTTCTTCTTTAAAATCCAATAACCTACTTATTTGAGGAATAATCTTCTTGGCTATGTTTTGCTTTCTGAACAAAGAAGAATGCACCTGGAATAACACAATTACAAAACAATCACCCAAATATAAGCCAGCCTGTTTCCAGAGAGAGGGAACAAAAAGAAGATTGAAAAATTAAGTTAGTGAGCATGTCTACTAAGTAAGAGTTTGGAAACCTCTGCAGCAGATAGGATGGCAAGGAAACTTTTTCACCTAATTGCCAGGCCATTTCCTGCAGATGTTCCCACAGTTCAGCTAACTGTATGCCTGCTCCCTGCGCTGGCTAGTAGATGGATTCTGTCAAAGTTCATGTACTGTCTTGTCTCTAATCCAACAGCTATTCATATCACAAGAAGACTTCTCAGGAGTCTACGTTCCTTCCCCACTATTTTTATACTAACTAGCTGCAGAAATTACTTCTTTTGGTGGACAGCATCTCTGACTTCTGCACCTACAAGACAACACAGAGTCCAACAAGTTTACTAATTGAAGTATTTACTGGAGCTAAACAGAGAAGATGGTCCACATTGCTTTTTTATCTTATCTTGCTTTTTTTTTAACCTACTGCCAAGCTAGCCACAAGTGTTTGGGGGGTTGGTTTGTTCTGCACCATGATTCCAACTGTATTTTTGGATATACAGTTCTTCTGAGAAGGCACACTGCTAACAATTCATAAGATTAAACTGCACGCCTGCTTTCAACTTCTTACTCTTTTCTTCTCCCTGACAAAGTAATGCAGTTTCACACCATGATTGTGCAGAAGAAAAACAAAGAATAAAGAACCATTCTGCATAAAAAATATAAATAAGGTCAAATTTATTTATTTTTTATTTTGCTTTTGGTAACAAGTTAAGTGAGTTATTTTTCGATTTGGTAATTTTTATATTTTTGTGACAACATAAAAATATTCAAAAGAAAGTAAAAATAAACTAAAGAAAATATATTTCTTGCAAAATCAGCTTGATAGTTTTGAGTTTTACACAGAAAATGCAGTAACAACAGAAGTTATCAGAGCAGTCTGCATTTGCAAAACTACAGACAACAGGCACACAGACAAAATGCCTCTGCAAAAAGAAGAGGTGGGCAAGGCAATGGAAATGATGATATCATTTATCATCATTTATCTGATGATATCAGTTATCTGAAAAGGATTTACTGAAAAACATACAGGTTAAAACATGTGCTACATCCTGTTCCTGAACAAAAGCAGGTAGCATTGGACTGAACGGGACAAAAATTCAAAAAATTACTCACAGATTATATTTTTTCTCTGTGAACAATTACGCATTCTCTTTCTACTACAGTAAATACAAAAAGAAAAGAAAGCTGTGGCCTCATCGGAATATGAAAAAACTCACTGAGTTTCAATCATTTAAGTGATTTTTTGCCTTCTACACTTACTGCGCTCTTACGTCCGCTTACTTCACGGGAATGCAAGTCTTTAATGTTGGCAGTAAGCTTCTTAACTGACCAGCACTGCTTTTCCTGTCTCTTGTTTATTGCATCACACTGTTTCTAGAAGACCTGCACGGACAGTTACTTGCCCACAGACGCATGAACACTCTTAAGTACATGACCAGCACAAGACCCATTTGAAGTGGGGAGGAGGGCCCATTTTCAATAATCTTCTTGATAAAAAGCACCAATTTACTCTTTATAAAAATGAGTGCGATGTTTCCCTTTTCTCCAGTCATCTGAGATTTTGCCTGACTGCCACGATTTCTTCATATATAATCAAGAGTGGCTTGGCAATGACCTCTCCTAGCTCCCTTAGGACTGTGTGATGCATCCCTTTGGGCCCCATCGGGTTCCTCTGGTGGTCTTGAACCTGACCTCTTCCTGTGATGACAGGACTTCGTTGCGCCTCAGTCCCTGTCTTAAGACTCAAGGGCTCAAGAAACGTGGGAAGGATTTCCAAAGAGAGAAACCAAAAATTAAACCAAAAAAGCCACCCTACAACTACCTACAACCGTCACATTGCAGTACGTTTCACTTTAGGCGAGACTGCCCCGACTTAACGAACTCATCCATGAAAGAAATTTTTCAGGTAGATTAATCAAGAGATTAAAGACTGACTTTCTCAACAACAGTAAGTTGCATAAAATGTCCAATAAAAAAAGCAACCTTTTAGCTTCTGTTATTAAAGCACACTCTAGAAGTGACAGAACAGAGAAGCTGTATTACTGGGCATACCTTTTCTTAGAGTTCTCATCCTTGTAAGAAATTTTGTAAAAGCCATAGTAGGTGTCTGATAAATTAGATGAATATTCCATGTTGACAGTATAATTCTGTCCTGCAAGGAGAGCCTCTGGAGCCATGAGTGCAATCTGGTCATGCAATGGATATTCCAGGAATTCAACTGGCTTTGCTTGATGCCCTTGTGCTGAAGTAATCGTTGCCTTGGTGATATTAAGTCCTGAGCTGTGAAGTACAATCTTCCGAGTAACACGGAGGATGTTGACCACTATTTTTACAGAGCCTGCAAATTTCAGAGTAGTTAGGTTTGGCTGCAAGAGAAGATCATAGTGCAGTGGTATTACATCAGGAGGAAGTCTAATTTTTGCCCATGGAAATACTTTTCCATTGGTTGCCAAAGGGTATATTAGTTCCATTGTATGGTTTTTTCTATGGCAGCCTTCTTTGGTAAAGGTACATTTGGGAAGAAGATACATCACTATTATTAATGAAAATGCAATCACAAAAACAACTGTGCAAACCACCATGGTCCTCGTAGAGGGCACTGAGCATGATCCATTTGGATTTTGCCTATATACAGACATGTTATTCTGCAGACCCGAGCTTCTGTTCATGAAGGACATCCCCAACAATTTTGCTGATGACTCATAATCCTCTTCGTCATCGTCCATTTCATGCTCTCCAAGGCCACGCACCAAGAGACGGGAGCTTCTTGGTTCATATTCCACTTCATCAGGCTCCAGTGGATGTAAACAAGGCTCTTTGGCCAAGTCAACCACATCGGGCTCCTCTTCAAACATACTGTTTTCAATCATATTCCTGGGTAACTGAATTCGATCTGAAAAAGAAATGACCAGCCATTACATCAAAAAAAAAAAGGTTTGAGTGTAATACCTCAAAGATATTTTACTGAATTACAGAATGGGAAACACCTTTACAGTATATACCATCAAGACCTCTTCCATTTCGTCTCCTAAGTGTGCTTCCAGGAAATATTTCTATGTTTTTCTGCTTACCATAATTTTGCTTTCAGTATCTTCAAAAGGATGCTTCCCTTGTGCACAAGCACAAGCATCTTACACTGTTACCGGAGGTCAGCTATACCACTGCATTGTTCTCCCAGTCCACTGATGTCACTGGCTTGGCTGCATTTCCTCCACTCCAGTAAACTATATTTGTACTCAACTAAATTCTTTAAGTTGGATTATTTCTTACGTTGCACAGTAAAGCACAACAGCCAGTACATTTCTAGAGGTGTTTCAAATATGCTGCTTGTAAAGTTCTTCAGCAGAGGAGAAAATCTGCCAATGCGATGGCAGCCACACAAATAAAATACCTATTTGACATTTTTAAACTGCATTTTTCACAAACATTGTAAAAAAGATAAAAATATTTCTCACATAAAAATAGCAGTATAAAAATTATAGTTCCAAGTGACATCTTCATTTAAGATCTAGCTCATACAATCCTTGAAACAATCCATGCATCTAAGAAATCAAATCACACTGTTTACCTCCATAACATTTGTCCTTAATAGATAATGGATCAGTGAATATAATGAGGAATTGAAATTCATACCAAATTTTAAAATCACATTTTTATAGCATGCAGTTATATTTTAATGAAACTTCTGATCCTATCTATCACTGTTTATGTAAAAGGTTATCTTTTG
This sequence comes from Rhagologus leucostigma, assembly GCA_013397725.1. NCBI lineage: Eukaryota > Metazoa > Chordata > Aves > Passeriformes > Rhagologus > Rhagologus leucostigma. The sequence continues at coordinate 338,751 of VZTD01004010.1, read as the reverse complement.
CTAATTAGTCTCCTGACACAGGTTCTATCTAAGGGACTAGACAATACTTTTGCCCAACTGTAAGGCTTCAGAAATGAACCTAATCTTTTTCAGACATCCATGTCTGCTGTCAACTGACCAATATTCACACCACACCTGTATCTTCCACATTCTATGTTTCCAGAATGAGAAAGCTGAATTTTTCTCTGGACATAAACTTACTGTAAAGCAAGCTAACTCTTATTAATTTCTGACAAGAATGTATGTTTTGCCAATCTACAGACATCCCAGAATATGACTGTTCCTCTAACGTATTATTTATTTTATTTTTGATTTTATTAAAGTTAAGTATCTATATGGCTGAAAAGCTCAAATATCTTGAAGAAAAGATGGCAAGAATATTTTCAAACCAGATCTACTAAGTTCCTCAACATTCACTCTAAATGTATCAAGACTTCCTGTTTCAAGGCCACAAACTCAGAAAAACTGGAGTGTCAGTAGCTGTAGCAATGAAAAGGCCTTAAAATAAGGTAAAAAGGAAATAAAAAGTCCTTCCCCAAAAAATTCAGTACGAGAAAGGTGCAGTAGTCAACCTGAACAAGTGATACAGACATGTATGAAAGCAGGGAGTTTGCTGAAATCTGGATCTACCTGCTCTAACTAGGAATAGAATCAGAGGGTCACAAGATATCTGAGGTTGGAAGGGACTTCTGGAGGTCATCTGCTCCAACCTCTAGGCAAAAGCAGCTTCCAGAATTTTCTGTCCTTATGGCATTTCCCAGTAAAGTGCTCACATGCCAGCCCTCAGGCTGCAGTTGCAGTTCAGTGCTCTAGCACTATGGTCTCTACACTGGAGCATGTGCACTTACATGACAGATTGGAGGCCACACAGCATAGAGAGGACAGAAGGCTAAGTTGCAAGTGAAAACACAGAGACAAACTAGTGGAGTCAAAAACATGGGAAGAAAGTATTGTGCAGCAGAAGCTGTTTTACAATTCCTCTACCCAAGAACAGTTTATCAAGAATTCACTATACTACTTCTAACAGAAGTTCTTGATTATTCCCCTCAGCTGGTTGCATTTGAAATCTGCTGACTAGCTTCAATCAAATTTGAAAACAGACTCAAGACCAAATTTATTCAAGTCCCAATGTAATCCCAACCCAAAACAACCAGCTGCTGGTGGAAGACACCCAAATCCATATCTGCTATGTAGAAAAGGCAGGTATTAAGACTCACATCTTAACCGCTCCAAAAGGTAGCAGTCAATCAGTACACAGCTCCAACCCCAGCCATGGCATGTGCAGCTGCATGGCCAGCAAAAGAGGTAGAAGACAGGGGAGGCACTGCAGAGGGAAGGAGGAGAAAGATAAAGAGCATAAATCTAGCAGAAAGTAGGTTTCATCAGCTCTGATGCTTAGAGAACAGTTTGTTTCTTGGAGAGCTTATTCTCTAATAAGTTTCTTCTAAAGACAATATTTTCAAAGTTGCATGCAGGTACTAATGACTTTTTCAGTCAAAAAGAATTATACCAAAAAATCTCGAACTGAAACTAAGAGAGAAAAGTTAAATTAGAAGTTAGCTTCAAGACAAATCACAGTTTTAATACCTAGAGACATAAATTTCTAGGAAAACAACAGTTATAGCCAATTTCTACAGAAATATTTGCACAAATTGGAAGTATCAAAATCTGTAAGATCAAAATTTTACTGCATGTCAAAAACATCACCAGACTACTACTCTCCACTGGAAAGAACACAGACCAAGTATCAAAAGGTTACTAAGCTATTTATGCTGACATAGAAGTCTTTTTATCATTTTCTTTACTCACAGAATGCATTCTTTGGAGACGAACCATGGCAGATTTGTTTAAAACTCTAACACTCAGATAAACTCTGAACTCTTTGCTTCCTGCTGGTTCACTGGAATCGATAACGTGATAGTATGAGTGAATTTTATGACATTTCAATTTTAACCCATGGGCTGTTACAATACGAGCTAAACAGTCACATGAAGGGGAAAAAACCAGTATTCTTAAACTGAAACATGCCACAAGGAATAAGGAGCAGCCTGAGGAGCATGATTGCAAGCATCACATTTCACTGGCATCTCTCATACCACGTATGGCCAAGCAGCAAACACTCCCATTTTAAAACATATACAAAGCAGATTAATTCAGATTCCAAATATAACACAGGACAAACTAGTATAACTGCAAGAGTAGCAAAATTAACCTGTAAAGAAGCTGCATGGTTCCAGTGAACTACCACTATCAAGCCAGAGGCTGCAGGTGCACTTAGAGACATTTGTGGTCACACTAGTCCACAATTACGGAAGTACTGATCTGAGCTGCTAAAATGCACCACAAAAGCTATCTACCATCAAGCATGGCTATTTAAATCTAAATCTTCGCTAAACACAAGTTTAGTGTGAGAGTAAACAAGGAGGTAAAAGAAAAACATCTTGGAGGTTAGTCTTGCTGCTCTCTAAACAGCACTAATGAAATGATGCCAAAAGCTTAACGGTTAAAGCTTAATCTTTTAGCTACATCAGCTAAAAGCTTAAACACACTCAAAAGCGATTTTACACAATTCTTCTACAAATTTTTATTCTGAAAACAAGAGATTTTCAACATCTTCCCCAATACACGATGTATTATCACTTCTAGTGGTGAATAATGTGAATACTCACAGTTAGAAACAATCCTGAGAAAAGATGTGCGGTTAACTACTATATGATCGACAAATCCAGAAAACCAATCCTCCTCATACTGAAAAACTGAAGGAAGGCAGACATTTTCTCAAAATTGATGATTCCGAAAGTTTCTTTAGAGCTGCCTCCTGCAGCACAGATGTCCAAAAACCCATTGCAAGATACCTCCTCATTACAATATTCAGGGAGCATAACAAGCTGGGTCTGTTATTTTCTGTGAGGAGGACAGAATGCTTAGACATGAACTTCAAATGCAGTTTGTGCCAAGCCAACAGTACAATGAGCTTGCTACATGCACTGCAGTCTTTGATAATGGGATCCCCATAGGCGTATCTAGCTGGTAAAGAGTGGCATGACTAAGGGCACAAAGGCAAGTGATTAATTAGCCACACAGCTTGTTCCTCCAAGACATAAACTCTTCACTTCTACACCCTTCCACAAATTAGTCTTTAAACTTATAAAGCAACTTTACCACAATACTCAAGTTCAATGTGAAACATGATCCTACAGGAACAATGAGGTGTTGGAGTAAAACAGGCTAGCATCTGCTCCAAGTATTTATTTTGTCTAAAGAGGTCCAGTCTCATTAAGAAGGAGAATGTAAGCTTTTCCCTGAAGTTCAACAGGCTTCAATGTATTGAATCTTAGTGTGTGCACCAACAAAGTATCTCAGCATGTTTGTTTTCTAGAATCTGTCATAGATACTCCACAGAATTTAAAAAAAAAATCCTTTATATTTCAGAGACAATATTTTCCTGTAATGCTATTGATACATCTTTTCAATTCCAGAAGTACGTACTTTTGCCCTGCAAAACAAAAATCAGTAGTCTCTTGTCTATCAGGATTCACGACTGGGTATTCTACCCAAAACAAATCTCAACACTCAAAATTCTTGTATGAATCTAAGTGACCCATTAATTGAGTTCATTCCTTTTTAAAACATATGCTGGAAATGCTCAAAGGCATTTTATTTTTCAATTTCTCAATTCCGCTTAAGAGGCTAAAACTAAAAAACCTAAAAATCCTATTCAATCCTATTCAATTCAGACAGACCGTTGGCCACTTTCTGAGACTGAAGTTCAGCACAACACGATCTTTAAATAGTGAGTAGATATCATGCAATATTTTAACTGAAAAAAATGTTAGAGGAATTACAGTAACAACTGACATGTAGCAACCGAACTCCGACTGCAGATAAGTGAGACACTTTCTGTAATTCTGGAATAACCAAGGAGCAAAACAACTGTTGGGTAGCATGTACCAGCAGAAGTAGCAAAACCCAAGGACAGACCAAAACACCCTGTGTAAAGGGGTATAAAGTGTGCCAACCAACAGGAACAAAAACTGATACCCACTGAATGTAAACTACTTCAGTTGCATATAAATAATGGGAGAGAAAGTGCAGAGTTAAGCCTGCCCAAAACCAGACATCTGTGCCTGGTGGGTCAGGAAAGAACACAGAAAAACTGTGAGCCAAGTACTTGGTTTGCTACCAAGCAACTCGCTGATATTATGTCAAAGAATAATTTTGTCCAGTGATTTCAGGAATAGATTTTTAACAATGCCATTAGCTATTAAGAGCCATAATACTGTTTTGCATACCTATCTTTTTGTCTTGGGGTGACTCTATCATGTGTATCACCTATCATGTTCTATGCCCAAAAAGTAGTATTGTGCCTTTTCTGTGCCTTTAAACTGAGCTTGAGGGGAAAAAAAAAAACCAAACAAACTTTCCAAAGCAGCTTCTCAAGGACACAGCGATTACACTCCTCAGTGTTGTCTGGCTGCAGGTAGCACAGAGGGAGCACCCTGCTTGCTTTTTCTTCAGCCAGCTGGTTTTTTTTCCCCTCTTGGCATGAGACAGAGAGCTGAATTTTGTTTCCTGGGACTTTGGTTTTTTCCCTTCTTCTCTTCTGAACTGTTTCAACAACATCAGAACACATCAGGAGAATTTTCTCCCCGAGGCCCGGGGGTGGGCCCACGCCCTCACCGACCAGCTCCGAGGAGGAGAGAGACCACACCTACAGAAGGACTCTGAAATCTTCCCAGGTTTCTCCCTATAGCGGGGGTTTTAGTTCATTATTTAGCATTATTATCCTTTTCCTGTGTGTTTGTTAAAATAAATAGTTTTTATCTCTTTCACTTTCCTTCGAGGAAAAATTTCTTTTTTCCCGAACCCTGTGGGGGGGAAGGGTGGTTGCAACCCGGTTTTTTCTCAGGGGCTATATTACTAGATTTTGGCCAAACCGGCACAAATAATTATTGGCGTAGTCGGCAGGATTCGAAGGAAAGTGAAAAAACTTGTACTAATTACATCTTGGTTGGAATTTAACTACTTTGTGTTGGGGTAAAGTAGCTACCATGTTGGTTGAGTTCATAATGTCTCTCTTGCTTGAGGTACTAAAGTCTTTCTGGTCCCCAGGCCTGTTTGAGGTACTACTGTCTTTCTGGTCCCTAGGCCTGTTTGCTTATCCACGAATTGCACAGATTTTGTCCCTGGTTCGTAACTTTTACAGAGCAGGGGCACGAGTCCGGATTTTTATTTTGCTGTGCTCGGTGATAATCATTTATAAGAAGTTAACAGAGGTATTGGCAGTTGTTCAAAATGTGTATCATTGGTGGTTTCTCCGTCCTAATCCCAGTCCTAGTTTCAGAAGCCTGTTTTGGGGGTTTATTAGTAATTGCACTCGGTTTGTTAGAGGAGGAGGAGACGGGGTTTCCCCGCCTTTCATCTCCCTCCCCTTTAAATTTGATACATTATCTTTTGAAAGGGTTCAGTTTCCCCTGGATGTTAAAGAGACCACTCTCTTGGTATTTTATCTGGTAAGCTTCCTCTATATGGTTTGCAGCTTGTCTAGAATGAGGGCTCAGATTTCCAGAGTGACTGAGGAGACACCTGACCCAGAGGTGGAAGATCCTGAGTGGGGTGGAGAATGGGAGGATATGGGCCACATCCTGAAGAAATTCTCTGACCCGATAATTTGCAATTACCCCCCTGAACAAATTCAGAAACCAGCTGAGGTGGGGAAATATCTGAAAGAGAAATACAATGACAATTCTAATGAGAAACAGCTCATTGCAATATGCTGGGCCTTGGCATATGCCTATCGCACACTGCTAGGTACTGTAGAGCAGCAGGTAAAAGGAGAGGAGCAGAAAGATAAACCAGCAGACATCCCAGTTACTCAGGCTGCAGCCAAACCAGAGGGAGAAACCAAGCCATTGACAGTTGCTCCTGTCACGAGGAAGAAACGCACAACCAAAACTGATCATCCAGTAAAAGATGATGATGATGCAGGGGAAAGAACCTCAAAATCACCAACTGACTCAGGCACAGAAACCATTACTGAGTCCCTGTCCATAAAGGACCTTCACAGCCTAAGAAAGGACTACACCCGACGGTCTAATGAATCCATAATACTTTTACATCCAAATTTGAAAGCATTGGCCCTTTTTTGGCAGAAGCAGCTGCTGACAAAACAGCAGATTCCATAGACTAACCACATACACCTGCTCCTATTAAAAGCCTAGTTTCTTTTGCTAAGGCCATCCAGAAGGGCAAAAATCAACTCTGAGGTGGATTTTTTCCCTTTAAAGCTAATTTTTATCTTCATGTACCTGTCTAAATGCTGCCTCAGCTAGAAGTAGCAGTGAAACACTTTCAAGATTTCAGCACAGATAGTAAGATCAGACTATGTGATTCCTAATACATGAATGAGCTTTCTACCAGGATGGTAAAGTGAGTCTGAGGAAAAGATGCTATTGGGCACAAATACTGTGCCACACAGCCTAAAACCAAAAAAACAAAGGCTCCACTATTACTTAAGAATTGGAAAATTAGTTCTACACTGTTGATGTTTAGTAAACAGGATAAAACTCCTTGTGTCCAGGACTCTGAGGAGTTATTTGAAGCACTTATGAGCACTTGCTATTATTTTGTGTATGGCAGGTAAGCACGCTCCAAACAGACAGATGCATGCTTGTATGCATGTATAACTCAACTGTAAAAACAGTAAGACTGGTTAGAGTACATGGAACCTGACCTTCTCTCCTTTATTTGATCTTTGGGACTAGTAGTAAACGAAAGGAATGTGCTAGTGAAGACTAAAGCAGATCACTGATACATAGCCATGCACACAAAACTGTACAAATGCTACTGCTCTTTAAGTTATTTAATCCTTGTCAGTAACTAACACTATGTCACATGGAAAAGCCAGCAAAGGAATTCTGCAGAAATAACGACACATATGAAGTCACCACCCTCTCTCGTATCAAAAGCATTAAATTCAGTATAACCATTTCCCAGAAAAGGAAGAAAAAACAAAGGTTGCAAACTAGATATCAAAAAAATGTTTTCACTGAAACTTAAAATTTATATTTTGCTTAGTGAAATAATAATTTCTCATTGTATCTGAAAAAAAGAATTAGAAACACTCACTCCATAAATTAAAAAGAACCTATTAGCCATGACAATCGTAATAAAGTTTTATGCTACAACTGCACTGTCTTTAAGAGGTAATATGATCTGTGCAGTTGACATGCAGACATGGCTCCACAAAGTTTGCAAATAATAGATACACCTGCTATAATCTGTTCTTCTAGGGAAAAGGTGAACACATTACTCACAGTACAGTATTCATCTATATTTATGAGAGAGGAAACCAAAAATATACCTATTTAGTGAAATTTCTCACACATATCTTATGTCTTCAGTCATCCCAAGCTAGTGACCAGAACAAGATGAAATATGAGACCCAATTAAAACCAGACAGACTTTACATGCAATTCCATTCCCCCTGAAAACTGAAAAAATATGAATCTGAAGCCATATCCCACAACCCTTTATATTGCCTTAGCACTATCTTCTGTCTATTTCACTGATTACTCGCTACCTCAAGGAAAAACTATTTGGCATACAAAAGGAAAAAAATGGTGCAGTGAAAAATAAACACTCAGTAGCATCAGTAATGCTACAGACAGTCTTGGAAAGTTTCTGTAGTTTATTTGCTAGCAATATTCCACACTCAGCAGGCAACTACTCCCAGAACTGCAGGTTCTCTGCTACTACCTAGCAACCATTCTTCAAGGATTAGATTTCCCTTTTGTACGAACTGTTAACTGCTGTGGTCTAGTGTCTTACTTTTCCTTGATGAATTGTGTACATTGGGATAGTCAAAATCAGCGCACAGTGGTTGCTGTAGATTGCTTTATTAAAAAAAAAAAAAGGAACAAAAGAGTTGAAATTGAGCAAAAAACAAAGGCAAATATTTTATATATGTAGCAGAAAATGGTAACGACAGTTGATCAGACCTGTGCTTATAAACAGTTAGGAGAACTGCTACATGATTTCATCTGAGAGGTATTTACTTTTGAAAGAACTTAGTTTTAAATTCTTCATTAATTGCTTGCTGACAAGCTCTGCTGGACAGTCTGAGCAAGCAGCATTCTATAAATCTGTGCCCAAGAGTATAAAATTTTAGAAAAAAAGATTCTGACAGGTTTAAAATCACTTCCTCTAGTTTACAAACTCTCTAATCTATTTAGGATTGAGATAATTCCTCTAAAGATACTGGCTCTTATTTTAGCTGCATTTAGATTACGTTGCTCCAAGGCAACCCTTGGCCTAAAGGTTTAATGTGGCCTGTAGGTTAGGCTGCAGTGAGAGTAGATCCCTTCAGTGACAGCTGCTGAGTTAGAAGCAGCACTGCAAGGTTTGAGCAAAAGTCAACTGAACACAAAAGGCTTCTAGTGGCTAAACAGGTCTTGAAGTTGTAGAGCTGGTATTACAAACTTGTCTTCGCACAGATGTCTACAGTCTGATTTCTGAAATTGCTGATGCAGACAATAGAAAAATAAAATCAAAGGCTATACTTAACAACAGCTGTCTAATGTTACCAGCTCTTCAAGAAATAGGCCTCTCTCCTCTTTTGTACAACAGAGGTTTAAAAAAGAGATAAAGACGTTACTTGATAGTTCAGCAATGATTTTTTCTGGGATGAATTACTTTGAATCTCAGCAGCCCAAGTGAAAACAGCATCTCAACTGTACACTCCTCTGTGCAGCAGATATTTTGATGTCCTCAAATATCTTCCGAAACAGTTGTGCAGCTTCTTGTGTTCGTGGATCCTTTTTTCCTGGCCCACAGAGACATTTTGCCAATTTCATGATATGTAAATTCCAACTAAGACCAACGAAAATACTCAGAAAATTATTTGATACTGACATTTCCACTTTTTGGCTGTTCCACTTTTGTAGCTTTTCAATTAAAACTTGTGTGAAAATACCCAGGCCTTGTTACTAGAGATTTCTGCAGTTCAAATACATCAAATATGGGTAAAGAGGGTGTTATTTAAAAAAAAAATGAAACAAGCAAACAGAAGTCTGAAATTACTTTGTTGCTGAAAAACACAAGCCACAATTCGGAGGCTTGACAGGCAACTTTGCCATTTGCATTTCCATACCTAGTTCTCAAAGAGTCTGAGTTACTGCATGGGCTTGAGGTCAAAACATCTAAACAAGTGTAACTTAAACACTCAGTTACTGTCATGAAAATTCTTCTGGGGAAAAAAATTATGATCAGTAAGCAGTTTCTCTTCATATGGATTAAAACAAAGCACAACTTTGGTTAAAGTTATTACCTCATCAACTCACAGAGCCACTGCTGAATGTTCAAGATGAAGGAACTCAGGTCAGTATACAAATTGAATGTCTTCTATCCAAAAATTCAATTCTTATTTAGTTAAATCTGGTTTGGGATATTTTTGTTTGCTCTATCAATGGGTAAATTAGTCTAAATTTAAGTGAGTTGAAATGACAACGAAAAATTTAGAGCCAAAATGCTGAGTTAAGTTACTTAACTGTATGCCAGCTCACACACAAGATAATTTCCATTTTTACACCAAATTTCAATTACATATTCTGTAGAAAAACAAAAAACACATCAAACCACAAAACCAAACCACAGTTAAGTAAGACAGGAATTTTCCAAGTTCGTTTCTCTCCAACTACCTGAAAGGAGGTTAGTGAGGTGGGTGTTGGTCTCTTCTCTCAGGCAGTAAGTGACAGGACAAGAGGAAATGGCCTCAAGTTCACCAAGGGTGGTTTAGATTGGATATTAGGAAAAATTTCTTCACCAAAAGCTTTATCAAGATTTGGAACAGGCTGGCCAGGAAAGTGGTGGAGTCATCATCCTTGGAGGTATTTAAGGACATGTGGATGTTGCACTAAGGAACATGGTTTAGTGATGGACTTGCCAGCATTAGGTTAATGGTTTTACTCGATGATCATAAAGGTCTTTTCCAAACTAAATGATTCTATGATTCTATAAATAATTGCTTAGCACAAGGACTTCTAATATTATGTACAAACTTTATAAACCTGACTGAATCAAGTAAGTTGCACAAATTTCAGACCATCTCAGTTTCTTTGCTGACGCCACACTGTATTCCTAGCTGTTAAAACTGGTAGAACATCACTCTGAACATCATTGGGTCTATTCCCCCACCCAACTCACTACTCCGTCTATCAGAAAGATACATCACCCTCTCACCACATCCCACCATCCTTTCCCAGACACCTGTGTTCAGGATAGTGCAGCCACTGTTTTGTTTTCCATCCTCCTCTTTGCTCTTTTGCTCCTTTCAGAATAACAGCTCTGGACATCCTGCTGCTGCTATCCAGCAGAAGATAAATGATTAAAAATGTGAGCAAACTCTTCCTACTTCTCCTCTGAGCACTACATTCACTAATTCACAGTAGGACTGTCTGCCTATTCCCAGGAGCAGTTAACATAGCAATTAGTGTAGTTCCTTATTCTGAAACCTTAACTACCCCCTTCCTCACCTTGGTTTCCATATCCATCCAAAGATATAGGGGTCAATAAGTTTTTCTAACTGCAAGCTCTCCCTGCTCTGTCACTGTATGTCTTGTCTAGCCATAGATTGAAAAGAAATGCCTCAAAATTTTGGAGGAAGCAATTAAAAAAAACTTTGAAGTGGAAAAAAAATACTTAACTAACAAATATTAATTTTAAAAATTGCTTTGCTGTTCTTCTAAAATATAACCCAACAGAAGTTATATCAGTTTTGTTGAATTTTGCTCATAGACTCATTGATTTACAGCATAGTCAGTAAACAATCCCTGCTGCCTCCTGCTTGCTTTTTGAGACACAGAAATTCACTTACAGAAAGAGTATAAGGGCACAGGCTCTTGATGATCACATGCAAAATGTCTTGAGTATACTGGGAAACCTATCCAAAATCCTAACTAAAACCTCATGCTTTCATGGGTCAGGCAAGCAGTGACGTTTCTCGTTCTGCCCTCCCTCCCCCAGAGGAAAGGAAGTGTGAGGAGGAATGTCAAGCAAAAAGTTATATTTATTCAAAGTCTTCATGAAAGCAAATTACTCATCTTAAGGCATTTCTGGACCCAGCACTCAACAGAAAAACTGTGAAGATAGGCTGCATGGATCCTATAGAAGACAAACACAACTCCTTAAATTCAAAGACATGCTCAAATGTGAGTTCACACGTTTACAGACAAAAAAACCCCTGAAGATTTACTTATGAAATTTAATTTTTGAAAGATACAGTACTTTGTTAGTGGAACACTGTGTAAGTAAAATATAAGTAAAAAGTAAAACAAGTAAAAATCTTCATATTTTCAAAACTCTTTCTGTGAAATTGCGTATTGTAGAAGCAGTGATTAGGGTCACTGTATGAACACTTAAATATTGCATTACACTATTTCTTCTTGTGAGTAAGTATCAACAGATACATTACATCAGACATTAAAAATTACTTAATTGAAGAAAGCAGTGATTTTTCACAAGGCTGCCTTTTAATTTTATAATCTTTTCAGCATGCTCTAAAAACTTACTTGTTTATGATTATTATTCCCTGTCATATCAATTTAGCTCTTCCTTCTATAATGTGAATTACTTCCTGCACCATTATGCTCTGGGCTGTCTCCAACTCATCCAGAAAAAATTCTGTGTTTGGAGGGAATGAAGAAAAGCTTATCTTATCTTTTCCAGCAAGCTTGTTCAGCAAACAAAGCCTATGTCCACAAACATGTTAGTTATGCTAAGATCCTGACTAGAGATTTCCTTCTTCTCTACTAATCATTCCATAGATTTTTAAGTTCCTTCTGAGCAAAAAGATAATTCAATTCTACATAAAAAGATATTTGCTCTTATTAAAGCAGGACAGTACACAATGTCATTCATGTAATTTCAAACCTGTATCTATCTGCAGTTAGAAAACAGTTATAACCTTCGCTCAGCTAACAAAGACACAACAAGCCACTGGAATGTCAAGGAAACCAGAAGTCCTACTGGAAAGCCCTTTGCCTTCATTTCACCGTGGTTTCACCTACCACTTTGGAGCTGGGGCTTTTCTTTGCTTGTTCATACGCAGCTTTTGTTTTCCCTATTAAACCGTCTTTATCTCAACTCCTGACTTTTCCCCTTTTTCACCCTTCTGATTCTCTCCCCCATGCTGCTGCACAGAATTAAGCATGTGGCTACGTGGGGCTTAGTGGCCCATCAGGGCTTACCCACAAAAAGAACATTTAAGCAGAATTTTTACTTACTGGTATAGTCAGTGTATAGGGTTAATATACAGCCACTCACAGGAAAGCACAAGTCTTTGCATTTAGGAACAAAAACTGTCATGCCTGCAGTTATTTTAAATGTGTTAAATCTTACTTTAAGAACCTTTACAGGAGAACAGCATTTCTGGGAAAAAAAAAAGGTTAGGCTGCTACAAGATAGATGTCACCATTTTTCTCTCTCAAATTATTGAATTCAGACAAAAAAATAAGAAATAATCCAATGGGGAAAACAAGATCAAACCAAGAAGTATTAGGCAATGTGAAGCATTGCTATGAGAATCTGAACCATCCATTGGATTTGCCTGCTTTTTAGAGACAGAACAGAAGCCATAGGTAGGCTAAGAGCATATTCTTAATTCCCATTATGCTGCAAGATTATATATGCATTGCATATTTGTAATAGATCAAAACTGGACAAATATATGCTTATATATACTTTTATATGCTGAATGCAACTAAAAACAAACAAACAAAAGAAAGCACACACGGACTCCAGTTAAACAAAACAGGGTTTGTTGCTTTTTGTTGTGTCAACATCTACATGCAAACAGATACGATAACTACGTACAATTTTAATAAACACTCTTACCAAAAGGCAGACAGTACCTAATGTCTGCTCACGGCTTGAAGCACACATGCCACTCTGCAAGGGTTTGATTTCAAGATACAAGTAACTGGTAGAGGTTTACAAGAATCTGTATAGTTAAGCATGTATCATGGCTTCCACTGGACAGACAAAAAGTCCACTCCAAAATAAGCATTGGAACTCAAGTTCCAAGCCTTTCAAGTCACTTGCTCCTTCAGGCTATACTGCAAGGTCTATTTCTGCTGTTTACTTGTTCATGTGGGGTTTTTAAATGAATGTGAGACAAATACTGCAATGACAAGCTTCTGCACAGAGACAGGAGTAAAAACCCTGCCAATTCACTGTATCATGGAAATTAAAACAATATGTGATTATGTATTTTAAGACCCTCTCTTATCTGAAGTTGCCATAAGAAACATGAGTGAGGAGTGTAATTGCAAGGAAGTCACTGTTTATTAGTCTTGGGTGCTTCTAAAAGGTTCTCTGGAAGTCTCTTCCTGATTTTTAAGCAAAGTACCATTGCATTTTCTTTGGCAGAACCTCGGGCTGAAGAACTACATGGATCAATCACATTTCACCATTTACCAGTTAAATGGTGACACAGATACCCAGGCAGGCTACTACTGAGACTTCTTTTCAAATCTTCACTTCCACGTCATCAACAAAAAGAAAATATCATACAAGGGGAAAAAGTGAGTTGATCATTTACTGAATACTCCGCCTACACAACTGGCAAAAAATTGTAACTTATTTTTGTCATAATTATTTATCTGGAGCTAAGAGGAAATAAGGGGAGAACTTAAGGCTAGCCAAACCAAGGTTAGTCTGGATTTTGATATCCAACAGGGATATATCATGTCCAATCACATTTAACCATGTATTTTCAAGTTTAAATCTGGTACCAGTTAGGTTTCCTATGAGAAAAGGCAGGGGAAATGGAGGGAAGGAAAGAGGGAGTGGTTTTAAACAACATTTTGGATACTACTAAGAAAGAAAATCTTCCTCAAGGTTGAAGCAGTGTTCAATCCTCAGCCACTGGGTGAACAAAACACAGGATAGGAAAGAAGCTTCTGGCTTTAATTATAGAATATGGTTGTTTTAGTTTCCTGTTTCCAATCTTAGCAAAGGCATGTTTTGCAATTAAAATCATATAGAATTTTTAACCACAGAGGTCTAATGAAAAGGTCCTGAATCTTAGAGACACACAGGAAGTTGTATCTCAAATTTCTTGAGCTACTCAACTCCCATATCCAGAACTGCTGATATCCCCTTCACAACATCTGTCCATAAATTTCATAAATGTCTGATAAATACCAGGCTAATCACAGCTGAGAGTACAAAGTATTTCTCTGCTGGTATCAGCTGTTCTAAAGAAAAAGATTTTGAGAGCTTTCTGAAACATCAGGTACAGAACCTGATAGACTGTATACAAACCGATGCTCACCTCAACTTTTTGTTCGTTTGTTTGCTTTTAGCAATAAATTAATGGAATCATATCCTCTTGTCTTGAACACTCTCTACAGAAGCAACCCAATGTGCCTTCTGGATTACTATTTTTACTTAATACACACTTGACAACTCCAAGTGTACCAAACCATTTGTATGTCACAAGCACACATTACGTGTTAACTGCTCCGTACCTGGTAGTTCAGAAGCAACAGTGTCTAAAGGTTACTGCATATGACTCCCGATGCAGTAAGTTTTGTATCATCTTAATGGAGCAAAAATACATCTACCTACATTTTTCTCAGTCTCATGATATAACGAGACAAAGGGTATTGATAAAGAAAGAAGCGGCAGTGTGTCTGGTAGCTTAAGACATACTGAGATCTAAATTGCTCCAAAACCCTATCCAGGTATCATACATCAGCTTTGAAATTACCTTGATAACAACCAACACCATGTGTGGTGTGGGCAGCTCAGATACCAGAAACTTTTCCGAAGGTCCCTTGCAAACTAAACCACTCAATGATTCACACTCATGATTATTCATTTCTGCCAAAAGAGACACTAAGGCCTCATTAATATCTCAATCAATGATAAAAAGCACAAGTTTTGACAACAACTGATAGTTTATATAGGCTGTATTCACAGTCCGATTTTCTAAACACCTACTTTGTTGTTCTCTTATAATGGTTTACAGGTCAGAAGTACAAGGCCTCTAAAGTATACTGAAGCGTTTTGGACTCCTGCTAATACAATTCTTCCTATTTCCATAACTTTTGTTTTTCATGCATGAAAAATAGTAAAAGTGGCTCTACCGATGTGCTACCAACTCACTGTTACTGACAGAAACTGTGAGTTTTTATACAAAACAAAGGCTTAAATAAAAACCACTATTAGGCCCTAGAACTGTAGGTAAATTAGGTACATTCTTAGTTTTGAACACAATCAATTCTTCATAAAAGTCAATGGCACTGTGGTGGAAGTATTGTTACACAAGAACTGCAGTTAACAGAATATATTCCTTCAACGTCAGAGCAATTACAGCCAAAGCAACGCTCTCTGCACACAGTTATGCTTAGTAAAGTGCACTGAAACCCTCCTCCCAACACCCTGGTGGGAGTTTCGATTGGAACAAAAAAACAAGTCCCAAATTCAAAACTCACCTTATTTCCACATGAACAAACAGCTGATCGAAAGCATCACTTGTTTCAGTGGAATCAGGATTCCACTTCTTCACTCTCCACCAGGTGTAGTAAAGAAGACCACTGCTGCAACAGACTACTACACGCCCTAAATAATCCAAAAGAAGATCTGGGCTCTGTG
Source organism: Rhagologus leucostigma (assembly GCA_013397725.1). NCBI lineage: Eukaryota > Metazoa > Chordata > Aves > Passeriformes > Rhagologus > Rhagologus leucostigma. Next base: position 323,094 of record VZTD01004010.1, on the reverse strand, counting down.
GTCTTCCTTGAGCATCTATTTTAAGACAACACTCATGAAGCAATAAAGGATCAGCTGTGCCCTAGGGACACGAACTGTGCAGAACTCAATACTGTATTACCCTGAAATTCCTGTCTCTTTGGTCAACTGGATGAGTTTTCCAGACTTATTCCCTCCCCTGCTTACTCCAAATTTCCTTCAGGAGTATCCATGTTTCTGTGTGCAAGAAGGCACACAATCTTTTTGTGATTATCACAATTTAAGGTTAATATACTTCTGCTATTTAAAGCACTATCAAAAGTAGTCAAAACACAACTTCAAAGGTACATACGTACTCTTTAAAACACTTAGAGGCAATTAAAACCCAGATCACACAAAATCCTGGTTTATTTTAGAAGTTAATATTATTTTAAGGTACTGTTGGACAGAAGTCTAAGCAGCAGCTGCCATGCATACATTTCTCTAACAGACAAAGGAATAATACTGCTCTCAGTCATAAAGAAATCTTAATGTTTTTGCTCTTCTACACAGTCTTTGCTTTTGGACTTCATGAAAAAAAATATTGTGCAGGAGAACTGGAAATTCACTGAACTTTCTTAAATCACTGAGTAAAGGACAAAAAGAAAAACCTGAATTCTCTGAATTCATCACTACTGAAATCAGAGGATGCATTAAAGACAGATTCAGCTTCTTCGCATGTAATTGTTACACCAATACCCATCTAATATGAAAAAAGTATTCTGACTAGTTAAACAAACAGAGGTGGTTTTATCCTTGCTTTTATTTGTTTCCATCATTTTTTATTGCAGTCATTACAGGGCTTTATCCAGCACATGTTCCCATAGCCTCAACAATGTGAAACATGGTTGCTCAACTTCACGTCATCTTCCCAAAAAAGATGACAAGACAGTCCGGGAATACTTTTACAGGTAGATACTGAGGTCAACACAAGCTTTCAACATTTTTTACTTATGAGATAAACACACAGATACTCCACGGTTTCATTCTGCAAGTGGAAGACTAACTCCTTAGTGGAAAAATACTAACAAATGAATAATAGTGAGCATCTATATCCTCATCTTTAGACATTCTTTAAGTTACTGAATTCCCCTTCTGAACATCCATTACTTGGCAGGGAGTTCACAGTGAAGCAGTAAAAGCAAACATGTACCCAACACATAGAAAAAACAGGTTGCTGTTCAGCTGAGCTGACACAGGAACACAAGAGCAGATCCTACAACACGGCTTTGTGGAAAACTACTACCCAGCACCATGCACCTGAACAACATAAAACTCACACTTAAGAACAGATTAAATCAGCATTTTTTTCCAGTAATATTTGATGGGACATGCAAAACACAGGAGAGAAAAAAAGATATTTAGAACAGACCTCTTTGATGTTTTCTATCTACCATCTTACCAAAAAAAGATTACTCAATCAGTTGTTTAGGACTGAATAGCAGTTTAAGACAAACAGGAACCCTTCTGCTCCATGACACAACAGTGCAAAATACTGGCAGTCAAGGCTATGCCTGCCATCCCCAACAGAATTAACGCTATGCACATAGGAACATGCTCCTGCAATCTCCAGTACATTTCTATACTGAACAAAATTAACACAAAGAATGAACACATTTTAGAATTGATAGGAACTAGCTGAAATAACTAGACTTCGCAAATGACATTTGCATTTTGTAAAGTACATTACCTGACTTGATTTATTTCTACTTTCCAAAAAAAAAACCCCACTTCTTCCCATGAGAGTCTTTTTATTTTGTTCATCAATTTAGTTATGTAATTAATATCAAAGATCAGCATCTGTTGTGTATGAAAAGGATAAAAATAATTCAGGAATGTCAGTGAAAGTAAATTATATTTGCACTTCAGATCATCACAAGTTATCCCATCTGCAGCTGCAAGTTCATGCATGTCACTTGTCTTAAACGAGAAACATTGTTAATAGTTTACTTCTACCTTTTTTTTCCATCCCAAGCAGAGAAGTTACATATTTAAGGTATTAAACAGGAAGTGATGAAATGATCTTTCTGAAACACATACAATCTAACAAATAAGCAAAAGACTTACAAATTATTTTGCAATGATGTCCAAAATAGCGAGGTCCAAAATTACACGACATATTCCCTTTAGTCCATATGTCACTTCTTTCATTTAGTTTTTTTGTTTCTTTTAATTTTAGTGAAATTGTTTAGGTAAGAAATGACTAGTCATATTCAAAATAAATAAATTCTGCTCATTGATTCAGAGCAGAATTCAAAGGAATGTGAGATCATACAACTTAGTGGGAAAAAAATTATGTGCAACAATAAGGAAGATTTCCATGCACTTTTAATTAAACATTGATTATTCACTCTTGGGGAAAAATGTCAAATTAAGTACACTCATGCAAAATAGAGGAATCCATCCCAAAAAAAATCCTACCATAATTTATAGCATTCATAACATTCAAGGGGAAGTTCAGATGGGACATTAGGAAAACGTTATTCATTGAGAGGGTGGTTGGTCACTGGAACAGAGATGTGGTTATGGCATCAAGCCTGCCAGAGATCACTGAATGTCTAGATGCCACTCTTAGTTATACGGTTTAGTTTTATGTAGTCCTGAGAGCACCAAGGAGTTGGACTCAATGATTCTTATAGCTGCCTTCCAACTTGAGATAGTCTATGATTAACTCAGGTATTCCAGGTGCTAAAAATAAATACGCAATTAACTGTTCTTCCAGAGCTACAGACCTCATACATTATCTCCACCTAAATTCCTAGACAGTGGGAAAGACATAGCTGAGATCTCTTCAAAGAGGTTTAAAACTAAATTTGCAGTACAAGGGTGAAACAAAAAAAAAAAAACCAACACCACAACACCAAAACAAAAAAACCCCTTAAACTTATTTAGTTTATCTGAACATTTCCATTGGAGAAACTATTCAAACAGTAAAGAGTTCAGCACACCCACTAGGATTTCAAGGAAAGGTTGAGAGTTTCTTCAACTTTTGAAATGCATTATGGCTGTGCTTCTTCTTTTATTTAAGGAAAAGAAAAAAAAACCTCACCAAATACTGAACTAGAAAAACCAGGATTCACATCTACTTCAGTGCATTTGCTGCCTTAAAGTCTATTTTAAGATACAGACTCATTCTGACACAGCTCTACTTCCATAAAGTGAAACAAGAAATTGTCTCATTGCTAGTTTGCCAAATGGGCATCAGAGTTCTGAATTCAACTAAAATGCTTTTGGAAAATCTCAAGATCCAGTCTGTTCCCTGTTCCCTCTGTTTTACAAGGCTAAAAGCTCCAAAGAACTCAGAGATTGACAAATATAATATTGTGAGTTTCCTGGGACAGGCATCCTTTCTTCTGAATTTACACAGCACTTTGCCCAGGAAATCAACATAGACTCACAAACAGAACTCATAACTACCATATAAGACAAAACAAAACCCCAGTTTATGTGAACAATTTGATGCCCACAAAAGGTTCCAGATTACCAGGTATGAAAATGAAAATTCTATTCAAAAAGCCAATAATATAAGCATCCTCTTCACTTCAGATTTTTGCAGCTGCTTTTGAGCACCAAACACGCCTCAAGATCACCAGAGATAAGGAGCAACATCTTTGCTCTAATATTTGTGTATTCTCTGTGATGTCCATTCCAGCATAGCTAGCTTTCAGGAAGAAACTTAGTGACCAACTTCAGCTCCAAATTTTCTTCGAATCTCACCACCATCTGCAAGCTTTTCATTACAGGAAACAAAACTAGAAAGCTCAGTGCATGAACATTGCTTTTCAGTACCTTAAGCTACATGCTCAAGCCAACAGGTCCATTTCCTCCAGTTGCACGGAGCAGAATTTTTTAAATGTTTTGTTGCACAGTGCAGCAATAATTTTACGTCAAACAGACCTTTAAAACAACATTTCAACATTAAATCTCCTTCAAAGGGAATGGCCTTAGCAAGACGACTTTAAAATAAAATTCTCCCTGAAACTGCATTACTATTAAAGACAAGCTCTTTTTACCATGCATACAAGAATGCAGAATACAACCCTGTGACTGAAATAGGCTGGAGTTGAAAGACCTTGTACTAAGGCCAAGATTAACTAGAGAACCAAAACATCAACTGCTTGTACAAACTGTAATTTTAACATGACAATACAAAGAAAAAAAAAAAAAAGGAGGGAAAAGGTCTCTCTTGCTATTTAAGGCACCAAAATATGCCCAGGGCTCATAACCTTCAGATTCTTTCAGATTCTAAACAGCAGCATCAAATTATAGGGGATTTTTCATGTATTTGAGGCAAAGCAATCACAATATATTTATAGATTCATAGAATGGTTCATAGAACCATAGAATGGATAAGAAGGAACCTTAAAGATCATCTAGTTCCAGCCCCCCTGCCATGAAACAGAAAATTTTATTTTTTAGTGTATGGGTTTTTTCCTAAATTTGGCATAAGTTTCATAGTCTGACTTGGCAGGTCACCGAGGAGTTAAAATATGATGCAGCAAACTCTGCTTAGTACTTTAGTGATCCCTATTCAACATCCAACAAACCAAATCCCACCTGTAACAAAAGTGCTGCGTTTTCAACAGGAAGGCTGTTGTTTTACACACTAATTCCATATTTGGCCATGGTCTTGAAACTAACCAAACACACTTTAGTTTCAGTTTGAGCTGAGAGCTTCATTTCCTCCTCTGTCCTGAACGGGCAGAATGTGTTACTATTAGTAGAGGCAGTAGCAACACGGACTTTACACGGCTTCATTTCAGGCATAAGCACAGGATGCACACACACTGCTGTATCACGATGTCAGCAAACGCTCCCGTGTGCTTATGTCTAAGCATATGCAACTACGTCAGTATTTCAAGCACTTCTGTCAATGCACGGGCAGCTCTGAAAGCTTTCTGGCTTTCATGAACGCCCTGAAACACTATTTCATACACCGCTAATACTTCTGTATTTTATTTCTCCTTTCGCTCGTGGGGGGGCGGGGGGGCGGGGCTGAGGAGAAACACGTTCTAGTGAGAATGCCCCGATCAGGAAAACGCCATGAACAGCGGGTCTGGTTCCTCCTTCCCATCAGAATCATGATGGCTTTGGCACTCTAGACGCCTGTAAGGCTCCTTCATAGGTGCCACACACGGCGAGCGCACACCTGGTGTACAAGTGGCCCTAGCTTCCCAGCGTCAGTGAGACCCCGGCCGGGCAGTGAGAAGCGCAACAGCGCCGAAAAAGCGAGGGAGCTCTTGAACGAGCTCCTCGCTCGTTCAAGACACCTATGCCTAATTAACCTGAGACAATTTTCAAGCCGCGGACCACGGGGGCAGCACGACTACGAAGCCTATCCT
>VZTD01004010.1:289034-310577 GCA_013397725.1 Rhagologus leucostigma | reverse complement strand
GGAAGGGAAGGGAAGATATAATTCTCTAGAACTAACTGTAAGTATACTTATGCAATTACTAGCCTGTTGTCACAACATCCTAGCTTGTTTTCCGAAATACCCACAGCATGTCTGCACTTATCAGTCCCTATCATAATTAAAATGCCATTCTATCCTACTCTCTCCACCCACTTCATTAACCTTAACTGTGTAGGAAACCGAGGCAGAAAACCTAAGCTATTGTTCAGAAACCAAGCTCCTAAGAATGGGGTATGGAGAACAGCTCACTTGAAGCCTACAACTTTGAACTTTTCACACTAACCCCTAGTCATCCTCAGTGACACAGCAACAACAGTGACCAAATAGCGTCATGCCAGGAATGTTATAGTTACTTCAACAGTCTTAGGAAGTGCTTATCTAGTGGAAACAAAATAGATGGTTGCGAATAACATCCAAGAGTCTTGCAGTCCTGTTTCTGAGGAATTCACGTGACTTGAATTGTGTGCAGCAGCTTGTTTGTGCTTGCTGTTCTGAGAAGTTTAGCACTCACCAGTGCTACCTTGGAAAAATATCAGCGTCTTGAAGGAAGAGAACTGTGTAGAAGCTATAAGAAGGATTGTAAGACTATGCTGTAGGTGAAACTTTCAAAGTACTTTTCATGTCTGGAAAAAACAAAACCCTCATGAATACCAAGAGATGCACACAGTATTAGAACGGAATGGTGGTTGATAGGATGTCTATTTGGAATGCAGAGCATGCATTTTGTAACACCAGTGTTCTGTGAGGGGATGTAATCCTAGGAATATGCAATATAATCAGCACGTAACAATGTCAGGGGTAGTCAACTGAACATCCAACAACTGCTTTGAATCGCTTAGTACTGATTCACAGCAGTATGTTTCAAGCATAGATAATGCTTTACAACTGCCAAATGAGAATACAAGCTGCAAACAAAACCAGTCACATTAATATGAGAAGGCTACTAAAAGAAAAAACATCTCCATAGGGAGCTGACAAGATGTCGCTTCCATATTTAACTAAAAATTGTGTGAGACGAGTGTGTCCCTGAAGGACGCTGGTATCTAATAATAGCATTGCCTCACACAATCTCTTTCTATGGCAAAGGTTTCTGGGCACACCCACATGAAGAGAAATCTGAGCTGATAAACAAGCAAGGCTGAGACTGGGAAGCAGCGGGAGCATACTGCCTCCCCGAGACAGTCAGCTCTATGGCAGTAATGAGCTGCATTAAAGACTTGGACTAAATTCCTCGGAAGACACTGGAGTCTTCTGCAAAGGAACTTTCTTGCATCCAGATTCCCCTTTGAAAGAGGCTTGCAAAACTCAGATGCTTAGCTTCTTACAAATCCAAGTAAAAAACAAATCAACTAGAAAGACAAAAAGGCACATAGAAAAGTCTAAACTCTCTATGTATGGTGAAAGGGTTTTACACACATACTCTTTATGTGCGATGCTAGTTGGTTTTAGAAAGTGTGTATTTGTTTGAGATTTGAATATATTTAGCTTTATTTAATTTTGCTTCAGTTGCTGTTCCTATAAGCACCAGAAAATGCCATCCTACCAAAAAACAGGTGCCAAACTAAGGAAAATAACTTTTTTCTTCATTCAGTTTTGAAAAGATACTAGCAAAAAGTTAGAGTAAAAAACCTAAAAACCCCCCTTGGGTTATACCAGCAAGAAGAGATGATGTCACATGAGGTTTTTTAAATCCCCCTTTCAAGTGCCAACTGATGAATCACAGGCCAGAGGTACAATATTCTTAGAACAAATTTAAGGTGTCATGTGCCTGATAGTATTGAAATATTCCTACTTGCCTAAATACTTTTGAGATTCAGTTATTTGGTGTATTTCATCTTACGGACAATGTATTTAAGCTACAGAAAAAATATAGTCTTCAGCTGTTAAAAAATTAAAAATACACTGATATATGTCTTGTACATTTATGCTTGGAAATACTGAAAGTGATAAATAGCAAAATCTTTGAGGAAAGCTCAGGCACTTCCTAGAACTCACCAGCTGAGAGCTTTCAGAGTACAGTATACAGTTTTGGAAGAGCATTGCTTGCCAAACTGCATTTTTCCCCCAGAAATGTGCTGTTGCTAATAAAATGTTAGTTGGCAAAGATTTTTGACATCAGATGTGGAATTCCTAGTTGGTTTTAAAGAGAGATTAATCGAATTAATTACCTGGAAGTGACAGTAGTCTTCTAAAATGCAAGAGTCTTCTGATATGTCAGCATTTGATATTTAACTCAGCCTGAAAAAGGCAATCCTTGCCTGTGCTGAATAGAGATACCAATGATTTCTTGTTCTGGCCCCATTAGACTGTCCAGTCTGGTCTTCTTTCTGTCGTATCACTAGGGCCAGAAACTGGAGAGCAGGATGACTGGAGACAGAGAATTGAAGAACTTGGATCAGCCATGTTCTCTGGCTTAGGAAGTACCTGTGGAACACACACAAGAAAGTAGCTCATCCTAAATCTAGAGTCATCTGATCCGTCAAGGTGTTACTGAGATATAGTAAAGATAAATTATATGTCCTGAAATGTTGGAGGGAACTTGAAAATAGCAAGGACTTGATTTTAGGTCTCTATGTCCTAGTTAACATATTAATTCTCACAGTCTTATGCACAGTACGTATTACAGCTTAGACAGTGTTTAGGTCAAAATCTCTCCCTAACAGATGAGTTGCTAAGGTCACTAGCGAGACAGATGGTGTGATTCTGCAGGCCTGAGCACTCGCCACCTCTAAGTCAGGTAAAGTTAGAACTGTAATATGAGCAACCAAGCCTTAGGTAAGTGTCGTGACTACTAGCAACTCAACAATATAAAGCTTTGTCTTGTTGTTGGTTTTGTTTTGGTTTTGGGGGTTTTTCTTTGGTTTGTTTTTTTTTCATTTTGGGTTTGGTGGGTTTTTTTGTTTTTTGGTTTTGGGGTTTTTTTTGTTTGTTTGTTTGGTTTGGTTTGGTTTTTGTTTTTGCTTGCTTGGTTGGTTGGTTGGTTTGAGGTTTTGGGGTTTTTTGTTTTGTTTTGGGATTTTTTGTTTGTTTTTCTGCAGGCATAAAATTGCTTTTAACGTTCCTAAATTAATTTTTACATAAACCCCAGTATTGTTTTCAGATAAGCAGTCATTCCAATTTCTCTGCTTTCAGTTCTGCATTACATATTTAGTAAAAATTCCTCAGTAGTTTGTTGGGCAGAAGGTGGATGGGAAAAATTCACCAGTAGTAAAGCAATTCAGTCAGAAATGTCAGAGTAAAGTAACAACTTACCTTCAGAGTAGATTCACTTAATAAGTTTTATTCATCAGACTGTGTGTCTGCACACAATCATTCGTAGTGTACCCACTGATTGCAGCAGTAGTTCATTACACCGTTGTAACTTTATCTCATGCTTGATCTCTTCTCTCTACAACTTCAGAGTAGCCAGGTATACTATCGTCTGTGAAAGCATTTTCTTCTGAAATCGAGTTCATCATCTTCAAACACATCACTCTACAGTTATTTTGTGCAAAATTACTTCACATGATGAAAACATGGAGTATATCATGGAACAAAGCAAGTACAGAAAATTAAGGAAATTACCGAACAGCAATGGCTGGCCATTGCCAATAACAAGCCCTCTGATTTTGAAAGAATTGCTAGACCAAAGTAGCAGTGGTCAAGCAGAAAGAACAGCTCCCAGCAAGCCAATTTGTACAGGCACTGAGTAATTCATTTTCTAGTTCTTTCACAGAGGATTATTAAGGCTATTAGCAGAATTTAATTTGTTGTGTAATTTTCATGTTCTTAAATGTAAGGAAAAATCTTGCTGTATACAGTAGTATTTCTCATAATCTGGGACTCTGAACTTTACAGGAAGTGGAAGACACCAGATACTGTCAGGGAGAATCTCCCCACTTTGTTATCAACTTGTTTCTCTGGGGCATATGAATGATTTGTAGCTACAATAACTAGCTGTAAGAGTTTACATGAGTTACCTACCTTTACTTTCTAGTGGCAGAGCACTTCTCCAAGAGAGGAGAGGGACTGCGATCACATGTGGCCACTGAAGAGTAGCTGATTCTCACCTCTTTCCACCCAGTGGTGGAAATCTCAGGTAAACTAAAGGCAGATGAACTTGCAAAACTTCTAAAGGATACTGTTTCTGTGTTCAATATGGCTAAAACAAGACCTCAGAGAAGTAACACATTTAGCCAAACTGAATATGAAAGATGAACTATATATAATTATGTAAAAACCAACTAGAGATAACAGTGGGATCAGTTGACAGATACAGAATCTCTCAGCTGTCAGAAACCCGAGACTGGGATGTAGTGTTCAGGGCTAGGGTCCAAGTGTTTTTCAAGTTGATCATCCAAGCCTTGTAAAACTCTTAGTCACTTTAGAAACCTAGCTGCACAGTCTTAGCCTTCCATTGTGTGAGGCAGCTGGATGCTTCCTGGGAGTCTGCTTTTACAGGAATAAATGAATTTTTTTCCATCTGAAATGTCAATTCAATAATTTTAGCAATATTAGAAGTAAGAGTCAAAGCATTGCGACTGCTGACTAACTTGAATGGCTTGTGTAGGGTATTTTGTTAGCTAAATGCCTTTAAGGGAACATACCAATAAACTCCCTCTAGAATGTTGTGCTATAGGTTCTTAAATGAGCCTTCTGTCTTTTTGTGTTTTTACATATTGCTCACTGATCTGGGGGATATGGGAGTGAGGGAAAACAGAATGTGATATTGTACACCATTTATTTCACCTATTAGTGCCTTAGCTATTTTGAAAATTCCAAAATAACAGAGAGAAGAAACACACTTTCAGCTAGGGGAGAAACTGAATTAAGAACTTGCCAGGTAGGAAAATATTTGAAACCAGGACACTCTTCTCCCAGGTTTCTGACTTCATTCTGGAGAATTTTTCAGACTACCACTGAGAGGAGACTCCATTTTAGACCAGTGTTGCAAAGAAAGCTTTCAAGAGAAAGTTTCAATAAGATGTGGAATCATAACAGAAGGAGATGAGAGAGTTTGGAGTGAGAAAAATTGAAGAAATCATTTGACTTAAAGTCGTATGGCAGCTCACTGACAGAGCCAAAAGTAGAATGAAATCCTCTGACCCATCATACTGTTCCTACTGGACTAATTCTCTGTAGCAAGTTCTGGAAGCACCTGTAAAGAAATTTAATAAATATCTAATAAATCTGTTTTCTCTGTTCTTCGTCCTTCCAGTTGAGCCAGTTCAGCCTGCACCCGAAAGCTTTTAGCAATACCACATTCATTTTTTTTCTGTTACCACCACTGTAAAAGGCAAAAATAATAATTAACCTGAAGAGAGGAATAGAAGGAAACAGGAAAAAAAATCTACTCACTTTTCTACTCTTAAACTGTATATCTCCAGGCCGATATTTACAGCATTGTGTCATGACAACACTCTAACATGTTCACAGCCCTTTGTTTTTTACAGCAAATGCCCTTTCCAAACATACTGGCCAGTTTTGAAACAGGGAAATCTTCTCGAGATTCCTGCCGGTTTACATGTGTACCTTTGCTCTTGCCAGCTTCACCAGATTTGACTATTTGCCCTGAGATTTTCTTTCTGAATAAACACTATACCCAACTCATGACCACCAGCAGAGAACAGAAACACTTACATCCTTTCTCACTTAGATAATATATTTCAGACATCATACCAATATTTTTAACCTGGATTCAGCAGCTGGTCTAAGGCTGTTGAGATTTTTCCCCAGCTGTCTGATGCCCCCAGTGATGGTATCTGACACAATCTCATTGGTTTGCAGCCACAGTCCATGGTTCTCCAGAGGCTTACAGACAACTAAATAAAGAAACGTCAATCAGTGCCTGATCTGGGTCAGCTTTAGTCAAGCACCTCTACCAGAAGACCATTTCTATCAAATACAGTACGCAAGGTAAACCATGACTTTAAAATATGCAACCATACCAGTGAGTTGTGAGTTTTTCTTATCCTGACTTCTAAGGCTGAGCATGAGGAGAGGCTGTATCTTCCTAACCAGATGACTTGTTAAAATTTGTAAGATTACAGGAGTAAGGTGAGTTTGTTTCTCTGCAAAGCAATGCTCCAGCCCATTATGGCTCTAATTTATAATAAATTCTGCTCATGTCTTTTGACTACATCTTTCTTGAGATAGGTTTTATATCAAGGAACAGAGGAAGTTATCCTATCATGCAATAGAGCATTTACAGAATTTTGTAGAACTTTTTAATAGTGGTTAAAATAACTATTTCTAGGGCAGTTTTCTCAGTAAGAAATTAACTTTGATTTTTGTAAGAGTTTATTATTGTAAGAACTGCATTTGGTATTAAATTCTTTGGCCCAGTATGTGGTCTCTAAAGGTAGCCCATTGCCAGTGCTTAATAAATAAGTACAGGAAACAAAGGAACAAATACAAACACACCTTTTCAGCTTCCAGAAAACTTGTGTGAGACAGTGATTACTGATCACATGCATGTCTGTTTTGTGAGCTATGTATGTTTTCCAAAGTAAAGCCTGAACACAAACACAGTTATCAGAAGATTAAATCTCCTTCTGTACAATCTAAGCAGGGTTACACGTACTACAGTAGTAAGAAATATTGCCTATAGCAATACATTTGGAGGACGCTAGCTCATATCATACTATATAGATAGAGACTGGACTAACACAGACATTGGGCTAAGCTGTTACCCTTGATTAGATAAATAGCCAAACTTTACCTCATCTTCTTTCCTTTAATCATCCAGTCATGCTCCAATACTCTAAGACACAAGTTTAATGAGATTAACTGTGGTATTCTATGCTTTTAGTTTGTTGGTATGTCTAAACATCTTCTAACTCACCCGCCAAAAGCGTAAAATGTTCTCCCAGAAAAATTATTTCTAACAGAGAAAAAAGCTGATTCAAATGTGTGAAGATGAATACAAATATTTTTCAGCAATAATTAGAATATTGGAATGGTATCCTTGCAGTGTTTCTCACAACTGAGTTTATTTTTAATTTCCTTTTATGTACAGCAACATAATTCCAATTAAAAGCACTTCTTTAATGTGACAGCCAGCAAGAGTGACTCATTAAACAAAATTTTTGTAAAATTACATTGTTTGTTACTATTAGAATGACTCTATATTACATTAATCTCTCTGTAAATTAAGTTAAAACTGTTGCCTTTATCTAGTTCATTGTTCATTTCCCCATAAGAATGTATGGACTGAATGCTTAAGTTTCTTCTGCAGCTGCAGTAGATAATCACCCATATTTTCTATTTTATTTTTCTCTTCCTCTGTGATAGAGACAGTTCCTTGGTCCTGACAGCTATTTACATTCTGAATAACTGATACTAAAAAAAGTTGAAAAGAAAAAAAAAAGAAAAAATACAATTTATTAAAACCTGACTTAGGACAAAAAAATAAAGCTAGAATCGGATTGAGAAGCAGTTCTCAGTAGTAAATCTGGCTAGTAGCTATCTCAGTGGCAATCTGGCTATCCCAGAGGGCTGATGCAACTTGAATAACACTACATTGCTTGTCAGAGGTAACGTAAGGAGAAGAGAAGCACCTATAGCTTCCTCAGAATTTCGTGGGAGAGATGAACACCATCTGTGATAATCAGAGCATTATCATGTTGACAGGATTTTAGAGATTTGACATAATTTTAGAAACTGTATTTGCAAGTGTATTTTTCCTTTGAAGGTTCAAAGAGCTGCAAATCACTTAAATCAGGTGAGAACACGCCATTGAGGACTATTTACTGAGCAGTTCAAAGTATAGGCTGCTTGTTGATACTAGTCATCTCCAGCATTTTTAACTCTGTTGAGCTGAAGGAACAAGAAGCATACAGTATTACAGCAGAACATCTGTCAGGAAGCAAAAAATTGTTTTTACTAAAATATAAGTGAATTGAGTAAGAACAAATCACACAGAGATCAGAGACACAAAGAATAAGGGAGATCCCCTTGTTAAGTCACAAGGTTCAGAACAGGCCACCTTCCTTTCTAAACTCCTTATGAATCGTAAGGGCGGCTAAGTCCAATCTCAGTGTTGGGTTTATGTACAATGGAATTAACCTATGCAATGTTTGTAGTAATAATAATAATAATAATAATAATAATAATAATAATAATAATAATAATACTGAGTAGCTACAAGGATTAGTAACATTTCGTTACTATTAAATCAGTATTATTTCTGTCACTTACCAGAGATCTGTCAAATGTAAGGGATCTCTTCACCATGGGTAGGAAAAGATATCCTAGTCTCAGACAATGACTTTCAAATCTCCTGAGGCATCCCTGCTGAAGGGGAGAGTCACCTGGCATGCAGTTCAGCTGCAGTTCAGGGAGAGCTCAAATTGGGCCCATCCTGATGGTAACATGTACAGAGTGAAGTTGGCTGCTAGTCAGTAAAAAAGACAAGACAGATGTCTCCATTTCAGCTGTACCATCTTGTTCTGTGCTTTAGTTATCTTGTACTTTTGAATTTTGAAGCCATCTCCGGAAATATTTTTCTGAGGCATTTTCACTCCTTTATACATGAGCCAGGAGTTTAACAGCATGCAGGTTCACCACAGGGCATGAAGCCTGTTGCTCCTTACTCAGTCTGAACAAAGGCATGGTTGGTGGTCAAGTGTGTCTGTCACAACCACAAGATCAATGCTTATTTTACATAATATTTACTGTGATTTTGTTTGATGCACTTTAATGTACTTGATATTTTTCTCTCATATTGACTTAGTGGTAAAGTATTACAAAAGTTCGTGTTTACATTCAGAAAATAGCTTGCAGTGAGATGACTGTCTATGATTTTGTAGAATTTTTTCATGAAAAATAATGGTTGTATAAAAACTAAAGAAAATATTCAGAATTTTAAATCTGCAATGTAAATATTTCACATATATATAACGAGGTCATATTTTAGCTCATTATTAATCCTCCAATGAATTTACTCTTGACTAATGCAAAAGGCAGCCAAGTTTTCATTTTAGAAGCTAATGATTCCAGTTCAAGTTATCAGCTGAAAGAACACGCATGCTGCATTTTTTCAAGCAGCTGGAAGCCTGCCCAATATACAAGACAGAGATGATTTAGGTGGCTGTTCATTACTCTGCCTTTCTGAAAGTCTGTCCTTTCTGAGTGAGCTAATTGGTAGCCAACTATGGCACTCACTGCTGAGCTGGGGTAGTTCATATTAACACATGAGCTAAAGCCACTCAGTACCATGAGATCACAGAGGCAAGAAACCGTGTTCTAGTCCATAAACAGAGTGGTGGATAGAAGAAAATACCTGAGGAGTTTTTGTCACTCACCAAGGAGCAGAACCGCTACATTGTACTATTTAAATGTACCAGCTGGCAGAATCAAGGCATAAGAAAGGTCAATGAAGGCATTTGCATTGCTATATTACATGACAAGAGTAAGAACTGCAAATCAGAGAGATGTGTTACATAGGAAGTGGCCTTGTTTGACATTACTACAGCTGACAAGCAGCAGATGGAACAAAACAAGACTATATGTAAGGACATGCTGGTATTAAATATTAATCAAAATGTCAGTTCTTTGTACTGTAACCACTCTGGCAAAGTTCTGTTTACCTTCTAACAGAAGGCCAGTTATGTCCTTGCCTAGCTGAGCAGATGTTAATTTTTCTCTTTCCTCTTTTAAATTTCGTACTAACAAGTAATTTTCTACTTGCTTTGCCTTTTGTTATCATTTTGCCAGGCATTTGTTACATAATTCATAGTGTACTAATGAGCAGAGTAGTAATATGGTTAAAATCTGTGTATTTTACCTTAAAGGAAATCCACAAGCCATAGAAAGAATACTTAAGAGGAGAAAAACAAGAATGCATGACTTCTAAGGTGCAGCTGCAGTTTACAGATACAGACTTGAGGTAGAAGGTCTTGGTTCAAGCCTAAAGAGTCACATGTGGTATCTACATCTACATGGTGTAGTCTCTTTCCAGTCAAGTACTCCAAATAATCTGGAAAAGTTTTCCAGCACACTGGAAAGCAAGAAAGAAAAAACATTAGGAACGGAAAGAGGGAAATTGCTAAAAAGTGTTTGATAATAATATATGATGTTTTGATCTAATTGTAATTAACACACTCACACAAATATTTGTCATTAGTTTCGTACTAACACATTTTTACAACTGCTTGAAAAGTAAACCACCTAGTCAAAGACCTTATTTCCCACAATTTCCAATCTACTTACTGAAAAACTAACTTTTTAATTAAATCAGTGTAAAAGGCAAAGCGGCAGCTCATAAGGGAATGTAATTTCATGAGTGAAAGAGTGATAAACAAATTGATTAATGTGTTAAAGAAGTTTACAAGTTGCAGTCTTGAAAAATGAATATATCTATACTTTCTAGTTCATTTTTATGGCAAGAGTTATTCCTCAAAGCTGGATTCAGTCATCGGAGACTCACACATATGGTGCTTTTTTCAGCAGTAGAAAAGTCTGTGCCAGGAATCTCTGTAGTGGTCCACAATCCAGCCACAATCTAAAATCCTCTCAAAATCTTCTTTGTGACAGACAGAGAGCAGATTCATAACCCCAGCCACTACTGTTGTGCTGCTGGGCATGTGGTCAGTCAGCTTTCTAGTGGCCTGTGGGTAGAAGCGTTGTCGAGGAAAACAAAGGTGCAGCGTGGTTGCAGAACATGCCTTCCCTTTATCAACGCTGTTGCATCCTGGTGTTGCACTACGGCAGATCCATGCTGGAGCACGTGGATGTGCCTGAAGGAGGCGGTGAGCCTGCGGAAAGTCTGCAGTGGAGCAGGCTCCAGGCAGGGCCTGTGGCCCCGTGGAGAGAGGAACCCACGCTGGAGCAGGTTTGCTGGCAGAACTTGTGACCCTGTGGTGGAACCATGCTGGGGCAGTCTGTTCCTGAAGGACTGCACCCCATGGAAAGGACCCATACTGGAACAGTACATGATGACCTGTGGCATGTGAGACATCCATGAAGGACTGTCTCCTTTGGGAGGGACCCTACACAGGAGCAGTGAACGCGTGTGAGAAGTCCTTCCTGTGAGGAAGAAGAAGCGGAAGAGATGTGGAGAACTGACCTCAGCCTACATTCCTCATCCTTTTGCACTTCTAGGAAGTGGAGGAGGTGGAGAAAATAGGGAGTGAAATTAAGCCCAGGAAGGGAGGGATAGGGGAAAGGTGTTTTAAAATTTGAGTTTGTCATTATCTTACTCTGATTTGATTGGCAATCAATTAAACTAATATCCCCACTTCAAGTCTTTTGTCTCTGATGGTAATTAGTGAGTGGTCTCTCCCTGTCCTTATCTCGACCCATGAGCCTTTGGTTCTGCTTTCTCTCCCCTTTTCAGTTGAGGAGGGAAGTAATAGAGTGGCTTTGATGGGCTCCTGGCATCCAGCCCGGGGTCAACCCACCACACTGGCAACCAAAAAGTGTGGAAGCATCTGTATACACTTGAGATCCACTCTTCCAGGCAGCTGCATTATGGCCATTGTTGTGACATTGTCTCCTCTGGGCAACAAATGGCACATTTCTTATGTCTGTTCATGTGGGAATAGTAGCAAAGTATATTCTTCTTTATTGCTTTTTGCCAGCAGATATCTAGCAATGTCAGAACCGGTGCCACAGAATAGTCTCCATGAGATTTACAGCCTGCAGAGAAAGTTTCTCTGTCAGTTCACTTTGAAAGTTTCTTTTGCACCTACTCCCCACTTCAAGAAGATGAATGGCTGATTGTTTGAGAAAGCAAGAGCAAGTAAATTATTTGTTGCTTTAGAGCTATGCAGAGTGCATGTACACTCTTATCTCATAGTTTCTCTCCACAGAGCATTATGTCTCATGGCTAGCAACAGGTGGATATAACTCTGGTTCTGGAAGGTCTGTCCCTTCAAAGCAGGTGACTGTTGGCTCTGACAGATGGAATTTTGCCAAATTATAATAGCTGATGTAATACTCATTGCTTACTGTTCCACTGCATATTTCATAAGGGATTGGGATAGTTAAAGAGATGCAGTCCTCAGGAAAATTTTTGCAAATATTGCTTTTTTTGCTTTCGCCCATTTCAGAAGTGATCAGGTTGGACAGAGCTCTGGGCAGCTTGATCTAGTTGAAGAATGTCCCTGCTCAGATGTGTTACAGGGGTGAGTTGAACTAGATGACCTTTAAATGTTCCTTCCAACCTAAACTATTCAAATGATTCATCCCTCATGTTGTGTTGTTGAAGAAGAAAGTCTAATCTTAATTCTTCTGAAGTATCATTTATGTTTCAGGGGAAAAGTATACAACACCCTAAAAATATTTTTTTATATTTAAAAGGCCACTGCATTTCACCATTCCTTATTAAAAGTGATCACAGACACCAGCTGACAGAAATCCTCCACTTGAATTTGCAACAAATGTTTTAAAGGGAGACACCAAGGATCACCAACACTCTATCTCAGAAAAGAAAAAAGTTTCTTTGCCAAAGATGGACTGTTATGAAGTCCTCAGTGAATAACCAGCAGCCACTTCTCTTGTCGTGGTTCAAACTATGAATATTCTTCAAAAACTTGGTGAACTCTGGGGGCTTCAAGTGGACAGTGATGTGGTGGATTGACTTTGTCTGGGACCCAGGAGCCCACCAAGCTTCTCTATGACTCTCCTCAGCAGGGTGAGAGCAGGAAGAAAATAACATGGGGAAAAAAATCTCTCATGGGTTGAGATAAAGGCAATTTAATAAAGCAAAAGAGAATGTTGCATGTGTGCAAGCAAGGGGAAAAAAACCCCTTGAAAGATTTTATTCTTTATTTCCTACCAGCAAGCGATGTCTGGCCACTTCCCGGGAAGCAGGGCTTCAATACACATAGCAGATGCTCCAAAAGGCAAACAGCATAAGCAATGAATGCCACACCTTCCTTCTCCTTTCCCTTAGGTTTTGTACCTGGACAGACATCCTATGCTGTGGAATACCCCTTTGGTGAGTTTGGGTTGGCTGTCCCAGCCATGTCCCCTCTCACAACCCTGCCCACCCCCAGCCTCCTGGCCTGTGTAGGGTGGAATTTTGGAGAGAGAGGCTGGTGCTGTGCCAGCACTGCTCAGCAGCAGCCAAGCACTGCTGTGTTGTCAACACCTTTCCAGCTACTAATGCAAAGCACAGCACTGTGAGGGCTGCTGTGGCATAATTAACTCCACCTCTGCCAGCTGCAATACAAGTGTAGAGGCTGTAGTAGGTCTGTGCAGAAAAACCCCTGGCATTTGGGTGAGTTATATTATTTGTGTGAGTTACATTATCCTAACTGAGAATTCAGCCATTTGAGTGCATTTGAACAATCTGATTCTGTGTAAAGCTCCTTTTATGGTTTCCAAGCATGCTAAAATGCAAATCTGCATCTGATTACTTGCAAGGTAATTGCAAAACCTCTCATTACATAAAATGGCCATGTTTGGACATCCATAAGCCAGCAGACACTCGATAAATGGGAGCAATTAACCTTATATTGAGTCCAATGGAATGAAATGTCAGAGAGGAGGACAGTCACTGAAGGCATAGGAGTAATTTACTAAAGAATCAGAGCTGTCTTGGTTGTCTTGCAGCACGTGCTAGTGTACGAGTCACCAAACTATTTCCCTCTATAGAAGCAGAATTTCAGGCTTCAATAACTATTGTGTGTATGTTTCCTTTGTAGGAGCTTGATTATTATGAAACTCCTTAGTATTTGATTTGGTTACAGACCATTCTCCTCTTTTGTAAAAGCTGCAGAAGAAAAACGACCTATAAAATGTAGCTGTAGGAAAAGGCAGGTCTTGAGAGGCAAAGTCCTTTTTGTTAACACAGTGCAATCAGGAGCTACAAACATGGTTTGTGTTCCTGCTGGATATTCAGAACCTGACAGGAAAGCTGTGAATCCAGGAACCTGGGAACCGGAGAAGGATTATAAGAGCTGTTTACTGCACAGAAGAGCACCAAGACAGACAAATACGTTGTAAATGACTGCTGCTGACTCTCAGAGGCAAGAAGCAACACTTGACATGGATTATCTGGAATAGCATTCTTCTTCATTAGATCCAGAAAGAGCAAGAAATCAACAGCAAAATCTGCAGTCCCATCTTCCAATCGTAGTATGAGGGTACATGTATGGCCAATCTGAAAAATCAAACTGCAGAACTGTTCCTCTTTTTATGATAACTGAAACCTCATGAAAATGAGGTAGCACAAGACTTCTGAGAGTCATCATTAATTCATTGTTCTGCTTGAACCAGGGAAATGTTAAAATACAACCAATAACATAATAGATACTCTGTTTGGACTGTAGATTTGGAAATGTTAGAGTCAAAGTTGCATGCAGAAACTTAATTCAATATCTTACTTGCAGTTGTTATGATTTAGCCTTTAATTACAGAATGCTTTGTGTTTTCATAGAATCCAGACTCAGTTACTGCACCAGCTGGACGGATTGCTTGTTGGAAGCCCATGCTCAATACTACCTTCCTTTCTTGCTTCATACAGACCAATTTGAAAAGAAGATTATGAAATTTCTCATATCTCTTGTCCCAGTAGTTGCCACTAATGTATTTCAGAAGTATGATTATCTGCCCAGCTGCTGAGGGTGTACACACTGTGCTGCAGTGTCTGCTTCAGCCTTTCAGAGGAATGTTTACGGGTACATGTTAATTTCCTGGAGTCTCTGTACTTGAGCTACACCTCAATTCCCTGCAATTGATCAAGGCAGTTAAATGTTTCTTAGCATGCAGAACTGTCTATGCTTCTGTTCTAGTGCTCTGCTGAGAAGCTCATTACGAAGAAAGTTCATTTCCAATCTCTGACCAGTGAAAATTGGTCATTAATAAACTATGAAGAGGAATTATCCTGATGTTCTGATATTATTCTGATAATTTTCTTAAGAAGTACACAGATTGATGCCTGTAAAGTACTATTTCTTTTTCATTATCATATTGAAAAAGTAATTGGATATTCTGAGCCTGATGTGAACAAGAAGTGAAAGGAATGGAGAATTTTTTTTCCAATTTTTCAGCAAATCTGGGAGCTATTTGTGAGTCTCCAAATTGCTACTTCCACACATTTCAACAATGTGATGTGAAACCCTTCAAACCAGAGGTATTTCCTAATTAGAAAACCTATTTAGCCCACAGAAACAAGAAATAAGCTCAGAAGGGAGGGGAAATTTTTTACAAATTCTTTTAATTTTTTATTTTCAGAAGTCTCTGGAATTAAACTGCAATGATTTTTAAATTGTGCACCCTGAACAATGGACCTAAAGCAATGCAACAATACCACTACCAGCAGGATCTTGCATCTTTTCCTGTGCTGTATCAAAAATTTCCCTCATTATTGAATCTAGGGGTCTGTTCTCTCCCTGCACAGTTTCTGCTGCCCCACTCCTGTGCTCCTGACACAAGGCATTATGGTTAGCATGACTAATGCCATTTAACATGGCAAAGAGCTATTCCTGTTGATGCCATGATGATTTTTTGCTTTTTTATATACCCCTCTTATATACCCTTTCATATACCCTTTTATACAGCTTTTATGTATCTTTAGTGCTTTTAGCCCACACACTTGTAATTCCCCAAGTCTGATAACTAGCTTAGACCCAAAGTTCCATTAAGCCAAGAGACCAAACATCTTGGAAACCTCGAAGTTGGGTCAGAAAGCCCCAGACACCAAGGTCCTCTCCAGAACACATTCTGTAAACCAAGATAGGCCCATCCAGGGGGAACATTCCTCAGGACAGGGGCTTCTCTTGAGCCTCTCACTGGGGAATCTTTGATAGATGTGCTAATGTGCAAGGTCTATAACTGCATACACGAATCATCGTATGTGTGCATTTTCGGTGTGCATTCTGGGGTGCATCTTGGTGCACTCTACCTAGATGTGGTGCACCTAAGGATCCTAAAATAAATACCAAGGTAAAATACCCTTTTTCCCCCTCTAATCGTGTTTGGCTTTTAATTTCAAGCCCAGGGAAAGCCAACATTGTGACTCAGTGGCCATATGTCAGCCCCCTTCCTCCCCTTTATCAGGTCTTGAAGATTCCGCACACCAGGCAGATTTATCCACCTCCATATCATCCTCAAGGTTCCTGGGCACCAGTCCACCTTCTCACCTCTTTACAGCCTTGGAGGTCTCAGGCACCTGGCCCAACAGGTTGTGATGGCCGTGTCACAGAAAGATGAAACAAAACACCACAGAGAGAGAGCACTCTGTAAAATGGAGAAGTTACGAGCCCTAAGTGGGACTTGGACCACAAGTGCTGCTGGACAGCAAAACCTATGATCCCCCAGGATGTGGCCAGGGACACCTCCACTGTTGTCTGCTTCCTCTGAGGATTGACTATACATTATGATTTTTTTATTTATACTGCAAGCCAACCACCCAATCTGCAGAGAGTCCAGGTGATAAAGAAACATCAGTTAAGATGTGATTTTAAATTTGGTGCTATGCTACTTATAAAATTGTGCTACACTGATATCAAATACAAAAAAAAAATCCTGTGCTACTGTGGTCATAAAATTATATACTATGCTGATCATAAAATGATGTTTTTAAAAAATAAATCTTTAATTGTAATTACAATCTAATGCCATCATTCTGCTGAGGTTCTCCAAAAGAATCAGTTTGTCCTTACAGTTGCAGTTGAAAAGTAGAATTCTAGAACAACAGTTTTCGGTTTAAGGTTGCATAGGGACATCTCAGTAGGGTAGCAATCAGGCATATCCATATGGAAAACTGTCCTGTTGTTCCAGTGCAGGTTTCTGGTCAGTGTCCTGCCTTATGCAGCATAGGAACACAAGAACTGGAAAGAATATGGATAGGAGAGCAGCTTCATTTTAGGTTGAACAGAACCTCCAGATATCTCTGGACCACTGTCTTGCTGAAAGCTGGGCCAGTCTAAATCTGTGTATTCAGGGCTCTCTCTATTTGAGGTCTCAATTTCCGACAGTGGAGATCTCATTACCACTCTGTACCAGTGCTCAACTTCTCCTCACTGTGCGGGAGGTCCTATTACTACCTGAAGGTTCTGTGTTGCACTGGAACTCAGAGCAGAGAAGTCAGAAATGTGAGATAATTGCACACTGCAATGTGAAGTTGCAGAACAAAAAAGCCAACAAGGAAAAGTGCTTGCACCGAAACGACAGAGCTCCCATTTATCCAGTTGAGTTCAGGCTAATTCAAGGTCCCAGCCAAATTCTGCAATCCGTGGAGAACCCTGTGCTGTTACAGCCACATCTTCACCAGAATTTGCCACTGTCTGAAGAGTAGCTGGGATTGAAGGACACAATTCTGATGACTCCAGACTGCCTGTGCTCAAAGCAAATCTATGATGCAGATCATAGTGGTCACTTGAGCCAGAGCTTTCCAGAGAGGCATCTAAAGATGCAAGAAAATGACAAGTGGAATGTCTGCATGCACCCTATACTCTAAATCCAGCTGGCTTTATGAAGCTGCTTTTGCAGATTCTGCAGGGTATCTGTAGGTGGCAAAACCCTTCAAAATCTGACTTTGAACAGCCCATGTGATTTAAGAAAACTAAAGATGATTGAATGTAAACTTGTTCTTGGAGGCAAAGAGATCATCACAAAAGTAGAATTCAAGAGGAGTATCTGGTTAGGTTTTTTCTCCTAAAATGAAAATATGAAAATATGAAAATATGGGACAAACTGGTTGGACTTAAATAACTAACACACGCTCACAGTGTAAGAATCTCTCCTTACTTGGGAATAAAATAATTGCAGGAAGACATCACCCTAAAAAGCAGAAAAATCAGAACTTTCTAATAATCCTATATTTAGTCATACATATGCACAAAAAGGAAAACATTCAGCATTTTGATAGCCTGTGGACAACAAACTGATCTCTAATCATTACCTGGTTATGATTTGTGTGATGCAACATACACAAATAGGAGTAATCCAAATGTCTTATGGATACTACCCATCCTTTCTGAACTATCTGACATTAGTCACTAAGAAAGAAGTGTCTCAAGAATGAGAACATTTCTCTGTTTTGTGATGGCTGTTCCTAACATGGTGAATGCATATGATGGTTTTTTTCCTAGCCTAAAGCCATATTAACCAGAAGGATTTTCTGCTTTCTATCTTTCTTATGGATATTTCACTGTGAAGAGTTGATCAATACTAAAAATTTTGGACTTCTTTTCATGCAAGATAACTGTAAAATTATACTTAGTAGCAATACTTGAGCATTTATTAATACAGAAAGTACTTTGCATGTTACTTGCTACATTTTTTTTCTTTATCTTAATTTGAAATGCACTGCATGTACTGCAACACTTATTATAGATGGAAATCAGAAGTATGAGAGGAAACAAGACCTTATAAATTCCAGAGTAGATGCTACTTAACTTCATTATTTAATTAAATTAATATGATTAGGAGTGTGCACACTTAGCACAAATTAGTGACTTGTGTGCAGTGATATGCCTGTATCAAAATATAAGAGTCTCTTTTTTACTAATTCTCTAAGTTGAAACAAATTGTAAATTACTTCTACTTCAAGAGATGCAGATCTGAGAAGAAGTAGATTCTGTTGAGATCATAGCATTTTAGGATTTGTTATTTCACAGAAAAAGTTCACTTTCACCATAACCTCTTTATCCTTATGTTTGGTAAAAAAATATGCTGGAAACCTCCCAACCAGAATGCAAAAATGTGGTCAAAGTTCTGAAAAAGATGAAGCCTGTTTCCTCCAAAAATCCATGTGAAAATGACACAGAGCAGGGACTAGGAGTCCTGCAGGTGTAGATGTACCCTGCATGAGTAGACTGGGATTGGAAAGCACCTTGTGCATGTGCGAAAGTGTTGTGGGCCTTGCAGACTTAGACTGGAACAATCTCTGAGATCAAACAGACAATGGAATTCTTGATTTTACTTCTCTGGTATGCCTGTCTTGCAGATTATTCTGTCCTGATTCGTAGCTATTTATCCAGGTTTGGGTTTTCCTAGGATTATCCAGTAGACCCACAGTTCCTACCCTCTCACGCTGCTGGGAGGCAACGTAAGAGAAATTCTGAAGTATTAGAGAAGCTGCCCTGCATCGATGTGCTTTTGCTCACTTGTCACCTCACAAGCTGCCTGTCAGTGCAAGGAAGAGAACGTGGTTCCTGACTGAGCCACAAGGGACAGTATCAGGCTGAGTTTGGAGCTCTGCTGCGGCTTTCTTGCCTTTCCCCTGACTGGCAGAACAGGAATTAGGAACTGGTAGACGTCTGGGTAATGAGATCCTTTGAGTTTTAAAGAAATTGAGACTCATCTTGCTTCAAGGCAAAAATTCGCTCTCATACAAAGGGCCTAGAATATACCGTTCCTGAATCAGCAACTACTGGGAGTCTTGCAACCCCCTAAGACCCAGGTACTAGCCAGTCAAGAAACAGGACACTACTCAGGCCCAGGCTGAGAAGTTGCTCTAAGAAAAAAAACTATAGTCGGAAAGGATAAATATGCTGAGCAGAAACAGAAGACGAGCACTAAGGATGTAAAAACAAAAACATTTCCATTTGCTGACGACACTAAAGAGAGCGTGCTATCCTCCTTTCCACACAAGCTGATGAAAATGCTGCAGGAAGGAATTACAGTTGAAACTTGTGCTCACTGTAGAGGTTTGTTCTCAGGAGCTCACTAAAACATACAGACATGCTTACACTGAGCAAGCTGCAAGGATGGTGCCCAAACTCAGAGAGAATGAGGCTTCTTATACAGAATATGCAGCAAAGAGGAAGGTTAGAAGAGTCCATAAAACTAGATAAAAAATTCATATGTAAATCCAGTCCCTCTTTATTTCATAAAGATAATTAACTCATTAATATAACTGAATCCATTTTACCCTCATAATTCATGACTGGAGGTGGGTGTGTAAATACACTAGAGGTATGTGTCTGACATTGGGCTTCAACAATGCCAACAGGGAGCTAAATAGGTGTTTGCCAAAATGCAACAGGGCAATACATAGATGACTTGTAATGCGAAGTAGGTAAAGGATTCCTCTTCTCTTCCCTTAACTGTTCTAATTATAAAAAGGTTAAAAGAGCTCCAACTCCCAAATGATTAAAAACAACTGTGCAAAACATGACTAGCACCTGACATCTTCACACCCCTCTCCAAACACTGCATGACATTGCCTTTCTCATCTTCAAAAAAGGGTTGCATCTCAAGTCTAATTTTGGACCACCCTTCTGTGCAGAAAGCATGTTAGGGAAGACAGACACTAGCACTCTGAATATCCCCCCTTTCCTTCTTCTCCCCCAGTTTTATATGCTGAGCATGATGCCATATGATATGGAATATCCGTCTGGTTGGTTGAGGTCAGCTCTCCTGGCTTGTCCCATCCCAAGTTTTATGCATCCCCAGTCTGCTTGCCACTGGGGTGGTATGAGAAGACAAGGCCTTGGCTCTGTGTAAGCACTGCTCATCAGTAACAAAAAAAATCCCTGTATTAATAACACTGTTTTCAGCACAAATCCAAAACACGGCCCCATAATAGCTATTGTGAACAAAATTAATTGTATCCCATCCAAAACCAGCACATCGTATTAGGAACATGTCCACAACTCCTAGCAAAACTGCGATGTTCTTGTGCAGATTTTTGAACTATATGAAAAGGGATCCCCTTCTTGCTCATCTGTCTGCCTTGATGGACTTGATAAAGCAATGAGGAAATGGTGCTTTGCATGAAGGTATAGCTCTGGAAAACTCTGTCACAGATTTGCACTAAGGGAATGAAAAACTTTTTATTGCTTTTATTGCTAGGTCTGAATTCTGATTAGTGGGAGACTCCTAAAAATGCAATTGTGAGGCGTTCTCTAACTCTTCATTTGAAACTGCATTCCACTATGCAGTGTAGACAGAACAAAACCGCAACAAGTATCTCTCCTGTTACAGATCAGAATGCACAACTGAAGCACCACAGGTCAAGCTATCACCTGTGTAGTTCTTCTGTTTGCTTAACTTTTTCATTGTGGCAGACACCAGAGATGGGCCTGGAGACATCAGCCTGCAGGTATTCCTATCCCCACTTGAACATCCATTCAATGCCTCCAGCATTCTCTAAGACCAGACCAAATCAACACTGGGATGAGGACTAAAGATACAGGTGAGACTATCACAGCTGGGCAGGCAGAACTTGGGAAAACCTGCTGTAGTGTATGTTTATCTTTGGGCAGATGGAGAAAGATTAAAAGAGCAATACTAAGTGGTTGCAACTGTGGTGGCCCAGATGACAAATCCTTCTGGCAACACACAAGCTGAGCAGCATGATTCACACAAGTATCATATCTGCATTTGATTTACTGTAGCCCTTACCTAGGAACACACATGGGAAAAGTACCTACCAAAAAAATATGCAACATCCTGTTTGTTTACCATCAGCCCTAGTCAAAAACAGGGCTTGGTTCCTTTTTAGGCGCCAGCTGGAACCCTCCTACCCCACCACGGATGGGAAGGGGGACACACATGCAGCGGTAGTAGAGAATTCAGAGTTCAAACTGTGCAGGTGGTGGCTGCAGGTATGCCGGCCACTCCAGACGACAGGCGGAGGCACCTAGG
>VZTD01004010.1:189831-288822 GCA_013397725.1 Rhagologus leucostigma | reverse complement strand
CCCGCCCCGCCGCCCCGCTCCTCCATGCGGGCGGCGAGCGGGGCTGGGGCGCGGGGCGCCTGGGGCAGCACGCAGCGGTGCTGAGGCCGCGACCGGGAGAGACGATGGCCAAATGGCTGAACAAGTACTTCAGCCTGGGCAATAGCAAGACCAAGAGCCCTCCGCAGCCCCCGCGGCCCGACTACCGGGAGAAGCGCAACGGTGCCGGCAGCGCGCCCCGCCCCGAGGGGCCGCCGCACCTCCACCTCCACCACCACACCTCGCCCGGCTTTTCGCGCCGCCGCCTGCGAGACGACACCAGCGACCTGCTCCGCGCCTACCGCGCCCAGAAGGACCGCGACTTCGAGGACCCCTACAGCGGGCCCGGCTCTTCCCTGCGCAAGCTGCGCGCCATGTGCCGCCCGGACTACTCGGCGCCCGAGGACCTGGGTGAGGCAGCCCTCAAGGCTTCCTCCTCCTCCTCCTCCTCGTCGTGCTGCGCCACGCCTCCCACCACGGGCTCCCCGCACCTCTTCCGCAGCCATAGCGAGCGCCGCCCGGCAACGCCACCCGACGTGAAGTACATCTCCCCCAAGCACCGGCTGATCAAGGTGGAGAGCGGCTGTGGAGGCAGCGACGGCGCGGGCAAGAAGCTCAACAAGGGCTCCAAGCAGCCGACGATTGCTGCCCCCTCTGCCATGAAAGATAAAGTAAGTCTTGTGCTCCTGTTCCCCCCCCGTAGGCTAGGTAGTAGGGCTGGGCCCCTGGAAGGAATTTTGGCGAGGGGACTAGCTCCTGTACATCTGGAGTTGCCGCTGTTCTCAGCCATCCTGCGCTGGGTGGCCTGGCCCTTTTTAGTATCTCAGGGCATGCAGGGCATGTACAGGAGTAGCACGTGAAGTGATGGTGCCCTGTTGGTTTCAAGCTCACCTTCCTTCTGATGGGGCAGGTTCACAGGTGTGTCTAGTCCTGCTTTGAGGCACGGCGCACTGCCAACCTCACGATGGGTTCCAAGGCTCTTGGCTTGGTATGCTCCTGTAGAACAGGATGTGAGTCGTTAGGGGGGCGCTTTGGGAGCGCTAGAGTCCCTTGAAAAGCCTTCTGCTTGTGACCGTAGGTTGAGGCCTCAGCCCCACTGCATGCGGTATGGAGCACTCATACAAAAAATAAACTGGGAAAAGAAAAAGTTATGCTGTCCTGAGCCATACTGTCTGTTTTTAAGGGGACAGTTTGTCATTTGTTTATTTATAAGCTTTTTTGCTTCATTGTCGAAGGTGAGGTAGTTCAAAGTCCTGTGTTACAACAGCATGGCAACTTCCACGATAATGTGCTTCCATCTGGCATGGAGCTGAAGCAAACTCCATAGATAGTTGCCGAGTTGCAAATGTTATCCTTTTGGTGGTCACTCTACAAATTTTAACAAAATATTCTAGACACCACATTGGAAAGTGCTGAACTTGGGAACTCAAGTTACAGAGGGAAATATAGTTAATTGGTTTTTTAAGCACAGCACATTCCACCACATGTGTTGGTCTTGTGAATATAGTTTTTTTTTTCTCATATATCGGAAATAAATGTTTCTCTGTTTTGTTGATTGGCATTTTCAACTCCAGGATAACAGTCACATCACAGGAATTTCAAGTATGTGCTGAATGTTTTCGGTCTAAATGATCTGTGTGTACATGTTTAAATATGTAACATGATTGCATTGCCACACTTAATGACAGCTTGATAAGTTGTATCTGTCCAGGTGGAATTCCAGAGAAATCTGCTTATGACAGTGATGATATAAGGTGAAAAGTCTAGGATTCGTTCTATTGTCTTAGCAGGTGTAGTTCCTGACTGGAAGCAACTTCTTCTGTGGAAGTGATTGATTAAAAGTTAGCACCTCACTATGTTTTACAGTATATGTTACAATCTATTCAGTCTTCTTTTTCCTACATTGATACTGGGTATCTTCTCTTAGGAAACCAGTTTCAGCAAAAACAGCTGCTTGGAGCAAAATGTGTCTTTCTTTTTCTTTTTTAAAAATCATTGTTTAATTTTAGACCCTACTGAAGCAATTTTCAAATAAAAAATACATATTTGTTGCTAGGTAACCTGCTGGTTTGTATGGTCATAAATCTGTATGCTGCTCCCAATCACTTGTTGCAGGTTCTAAAACTTGTAGGCAAAAATTCTCAGTCATATTTGTGGTTTTTTTCAATTATTAAGAGAGAGAACTATATGTGACAAGCAGAAAATCTGAATATGTCTGAGAAATAAAATCGTTCCTGTGCCTCAAAAAGCCAGCTGTGCCTGCCTCAACGGCATTTGGATGTGAGAGGCAACATAGCTTGCCTTTTGTTCAATTGTGTTATTTTCTCCCAGCAATGGATGTGAAATCTCTCTTATTTCACGGCCCTAAATGTTGAGTTTGACAGGCAAACTTGGTAAGCAATGGTCGTCGTGGGCAGGCAGGGAACTGGTTCTCTTCTACACCTGTAATTCACTGAGGAAGAAAAATAAGGAAT
This sequence comes from Rhagologus leucostigma, assembly GCA_013397725.1. Classification (NCBI taxonomy): domain Eukaryota; kingdom Metazoa; phylum Chordata; class Aves; order Passeriformes; genus Rhagologus; species Rhagologus leucostigma. The sequence continues at coordinate 286,330 of VZTD01004010.1, read as the reverse complement.
TTAGTTAACAGAGTGTCTGTAGTTCAGTAGCGAACAAAGCAAGTGACAATAAACTTCTCTAAGAAAGATACAATAAGGAAGACAGTTAAGATGGAATAAAACCCCCCAAAGCTAGAGGTCCACTGTTCAGAAGAATTCATAGCTATGCTAAAAACATTTTAGAAAATCTGTGTGTAACATAGCATAAGCTAGTAAACACATTAGGAACGAAAAAAAAAATTTAAGTGCCATATAGTTTTGTCTTCCTAGAAGTATGTTAGTGTTTAATGATCCATTGTCTGTTAAATGCTTGTTTCATTCCAGCACTCCTGTTTCAGTGGGGTTTTTTTTCTGATTTCATTTACAAGGATAGAGTGCTGTTTTCCTTTATGTGGTAATGGAGAAGTGAGGAGTAGGGATTTCAACAAATTCAGTGAGAAATTTTATATCTTCTGTGGTTTGTCATTGGTAAAGAGTTGGCTGAAGAGCTTAATTGTGTGTCATACTTGAAAGAGTTACTGAAATGGGAAGGAGATTCAGGAAGGTGCTTGTTTGGTGTGGTTACTCACAAATGGCAAATGGCAAAGTATGGATAGTGGCAGATTGGTTAGCTGAAATTCCCAGAGGTAAAGAAAAATTGTAAACTAGCTGATTCAAGGAATAAAGGAGATGAAGATTTAAAGCAGTGGCAGACATGATTATATTTTGCAAGATTTTAGACAAAGGCTGGTAAAGGAACCACAGAGATTTGATGTATCTGGGATTCAGGAAGTTTTGAGGTGTAGCAGTAGAAATACCAGCTAAAGCTGAAACAGACAAACCCAAATTGCCATGCACCTTTTAATAGTGAGGTGACTAACCTCTGCAACAGATGCCCAATGAGAGTCATCATTTCCAGATGTCTTTGAATTCAAATTGTTGGGTGGATTTTTTTTATTATTTAGTTAATACGATTAAGTGGGTTTGGGGACTTTAGCAGTGATGTTTACCTTCAGATGAGGGAGAGCAAGCTATGTTAGAATTCATGGCTGAAGCAGCTCAGGTCCTCCAGTATGGTGGGTAAAAAAATTATTGGCTTCCGTCTTTAGGGCTGGCTTGCGAGAACTTAACTTATTTGCTTGCCACAGAGGAGCTAGGGAGTGCGGGCAAGTTGAAACAACATGTGGTTGTATTCTGGATCAATCTGGCATCTCCTGTATTTGTGTAAGAATAAACGCAAGACTTGGTTTAAGACCAACTCAGCAGGCAAACCACTTGTGAAATGGAGATCAAAAGAAATGAGCTGAAGTCTTCCTGAGTGATTGTCCTCTATCTGGCATTGTGGTGTATGTAAATCCATGAAGTAATAACTGAGTGGAAGTGTATGTGTGAAAGGATACTTCATGTATGTTTTCACCTATTACTTACTTGAACCTAATGGTTTCTCTGCCTGGTTTTGCAGCTGAAGAACCTGGGACACTTTTCAAAGACAAGCTGTATCATACTTCATTGCAGGAAGTTCTTAAGATTTAAAAGCTGGGTTCGTAGCATATTGTCCTTTAAAAGACATTTATTTCATAGTGAGCAGCATTTTGCACTATCTCTGTTCAGCAGAGACAGAATAATGCAACAGTTCTGTATATTGAATGCAGAAGACACTGCAAGTTGCAAGATCCATTTCCACAGGTGTTAAAGAAATTTTTGACACTAATCTCTCTTCTCCATTAGATAGGTTTGTTGGCACAGGTCAGTTATGGTATCTGGTAGTGCCTCATGACAGGGACTCTGAACAAATAAATCCCTTGGCAGTTATACGCTTACATTCCAAACTCCCTATCCCCCACATGACAGTCTGGACAAACAGCAACATTAGGGTCTGGGGTTGTCTTACTTCTGGTTTGCTGTTTTGTTACCAACTGGTTGCTGTGTATTCAGTTGGTTCTGCAGTCCACGTTGTAATATGGTTGTTGCAGTCCGTAAACTGTGATCTATTATTTTTAAAGTAACATTTAAAATGCTAGCCTTGTCTGGTTTAATTATTATTAATGTACATATTGTTACCTCCAGGTTGTACTATAATCTCTGTTCGACTTACTCAGCATAGCCTTATAGTTCAAATAAAGTTCAACCTACAGCCTAACAATTCTAGCTGTTTTTGTCAAGCAAGCATTTGGCTACTTTCTGATAGTACAAAATTTTCAACAACAAGACAGGACATCTCTGATACAGTAGAGAATAACTTGACTCTGCACAGTCGGAGTGGATCTAGTACAAAATCATGTGAATGTTGTGTGGCAGCAGCAATCAAGCAGGCAACTGTTCAACCAACCAGGCAACTGTTCCGGACAGCAGAGTTGCTGACTTGATGTACAAAGTTCTGAAAACACTATGTGTGAGAAACAAGTACCTTTGCACTAGACTAGCAAAGTAGTCTAGCTTTTTGTACTTCTAACATCTTGCATAAAAGTGATTAGACGCCATAGAACATTATTAGTATCTTTATATAGTTAAAATATTGTTTTAAGGTTGAATAGATGCTTGTCTTATTTCTGTATATGGAAGGTCTGTGTTTTATTTGATCTTTAAACTGAGAGAAAGTCGTGCATTTGACTGAATCTTGCAGGTGGTATTTCAAGGTGCACTGAGAAAACACTTGAAAGATGTCTTAGCAGTGTTGGGATTATTTATATCAGAGAATACTGTTTCTAGAAATCCTAAACTACAAATGTACCTCCATGTCTTATTCACGTGTTTAATCCATTGGAGCAGAGTGTCAAGCTGCCTCTCTGTACACTTGGTTCTACTCTGAAACAGTCTTCCTCTCTGCAGGTGGTTCCCAGTGGTATACGGCTCTGCCTTTGAATAAAAGAAGGGAAAAATACTTGTGGCTGCTGGTCTTGCATGGATTGCTTGGGCAAGGCCACACGTAAAGGCAGCAAGTTATATTTTTTCTGTGTATATATGTTTTTATAGGGCAGTTGTAATGCAGCTAGAAATGCAATTTTTTTCACATATGTGTGTCTCATGATTGAGAGACTACAGCAGTCTTGTGAACAGGAAAATATTCAGATATGACCTGAGCCTTTGGAGTCTTGGTGACTTCAGGGCTTTTTGGAATGATGTGGTAGGCTGTTCAGCTACAAGTGTGCCTGGCATCTGCACTGTATGCACAGTTTGGAACACTGTCAGCTTTGGAAGCCATCTAAATTGTCAAGACTTTTGGGCAAAGAGAGATCCAAGCAGAAAGAGACTATCAGGAAGGAATATGAAACCGTTGGAAGATGTGGAGATTAAAGGAGGGAGTGGTAGAGTTCTGGAAGAGCATATCACGTGTATACCTTTGCGGTAAGCATATCAACCGCATTGTAAGAAAGTACCTCAGCTACTGGGTTCAAACAAGGGGACTGACTTGCCTGTTCTAAACTAAAATATGCTTATTGAACTATTTACTGGCAGAGTGTAACTCAACACCTGTCATGTGGCCTTATTCTGTAAAAAGGCTAATACCTAAGTGCAAATGACCGTAAGGGAATGTGGCAGGATGGTGGACCTTTGTCCCATTTCCACCCCTTTCCGTGTAACTTGGGTATCTAATCTCTATGAATCACTCCCACTTGGCCCCCAGTGAGCAAGAACATTACTGCATCACTCTTTTGTCTGTGGATTGCTATGCCACATAAGAAGACCCTGGAGGATTCCTTGTAAAAGTTACATTTTCATCTGTGAGCGAGCAGTAGCTTACCAAAAGTGTTAAAAGAACAAATAATATTCATAGTAGCAGTGAGCTATGTCCCTATAATTACACTTCTTTTGTCATTGTGTTTTTATGTATTCAGAATGATAAAACCACTAAGGGTAGGAGACAAGGAGAAAATGTTGTTTATATTGTTTAACCTCAAAAGGTAGTAACAATCTGTATATGGCTAAATGTTGGATATGGCTAAATTGGAAATGTGAAACAAAAAAAACTAAAAATGAATGCAGTGTTGAAGTTTTCATGAGTGGCAAAAGAAGACAAGTGAAAAGAGTCAAAATGCCAACAGTAAGTTTATTGTCTTACAGGTTCTGAATTTAAATAAAAGAAAAAACTGTGTGGTGGATATCATGTATTGCCTGTGAAAGGATTTTTTTATATTACTGAACTGAGTCTGGAACAGTCCATCAATTTATCACTTACATGTCTTCCATCTTCGTGGGAACCATAATATCTATGAATGGATTCCAAATGCTTACTTAATCACATCCTGTGATCTATGTGTTTTACATCTCTCTGGTGTACATGTCTGCTGTCTGATCTCAAACTGTTGCTACGGTAGTCTACAAGTTTATTAAAGTGAATTTAGGTTTTCTTGGTACATACATTGAAATTATTTGTAAAGTTCTGAAATCTGCGTTATATGTATGTACAAATACATACGTAGACAAAATATGATAAATACATAATATATAGTTATCATTATTATTTGTTATTTCATATACATGAATGTATGCATTGCTGAGAAAGAGGCTGTGGACATTCTCACTCTGGAGACTTTCAAAACTTGTGTGGGCAAGATCCTGGACAATTTGGTCTAGCTTTGTATTAGCCCTGCTTTGAGCAGAAGAGTGGTTTAATTCACAGTACCACAGAAAATGCTGAGCTGGAAGGGACCCACAAGGATCACTGAGCCTAAATCCTGGCACTGTACAGCACCATCTCCAAGAGGCTCACCATGCACCTGAGAGCGTTGTCCAAACACTTCTTGAACTCTGTCAGTGGTGCCAGCACAGTGGTGCTGTGACCACTTCCCTGGGGAGCCTGCTGCAGTCCCCAGCCACCCTCTGGGGGAAGAGCCTTTGTCTACCATCCAATCTAAACCTCCCCAACACAAGTTCCTGCAGGTCTTCAGATATCTCATGGATCCCAAGTCTTCATGTAACTGATGTTCAAAAACTGCTGTGAAGTGTGAGTGTTGGCAACAGACATATTATGTGAAAATAGCACATTTCAGTAAGGACAGTTGTGCAGGATCTAGGTGCAGGATCTTGCTCTGTCAAGCTGGAGTGCTCTTCTCCATTCTGTAGATGAATTTGTGCAGTAAGTGAATGTGGAGTTAGTCTGATGATAGACTAATGCATAAAAATATGGCTTCTTCTGCAGCGGCATGAAAGAATGAATAGAGGGCTCTGTTCAGATCAAGTGCATGTGAACACATCTGGGCATGGCTGATCAAGAGTGATCATTTGGAGAGAGTGATACTCTGAGGACACGAAAACAGGGCTGAGTACTGGTGATGATCAGCAAGAAGGAATGAATTGTACTTGCTTCTGTAGATTGTCCTGTGAGTTTTCACATGGGTACGTACAGGAGCTGGTTTAGGTGAGTTTGCGTGTGAACATGGAAGTACCAAGACTCAAAGCATATATAGAACAGCACTACACAATTCTGTTACGAAAGTGGGGCCACTATAAATGCAGCTTTCTTACTACTGCTTGATAGCACACGTATTACCTGCAAATTTTCTTCAAAACTGTCCAGATGAGGAAAGAGGTCTGTATTACACTATTTTACATATCCAACTTAGGGTAAACTTGCAAGCCAACTGTTAGCATTAGGACTGCTGTAATGTATATATGGAAGTGAAACCTTCTATAGACTGAATAAGGTTATGGAGTTTATTGTGATTCAAAGTGTATTGTAACTCTAAATAAGAAAATAGGCACAGCAAGAACTGTATGGGAACTCATGTAAGTATTTTAGCCTGATTAATGAGGAAAAAGGATATAGAAAGGAAAAAGATGAAGCTGTGTTTCTCTTTTTAAACACTGAGTTTGCATGTAGTCTCCTAGTTTGCAATCTGATCTTGTGGCCAGTTTACCACTGTATTTGCTTGGATCACTGAAGAAATGTCTATTTTTACAAGATTTTTTGCTCCCCAGGCTCGCTGGCAATGGGATGGGAGAGATGTTTGTGTCTCTAAACACTTTTGTGTATGTCCTTGCTCATGCTGAGCACTACCCCATGGCAAAGAATATGGTTTGACTTTTCACTTCTTTGCTGCCCTGTGTCAGTGTGGTTGTACTGTTAACTAACAGTGTGCTAGGTACTGTTCGGAAGTGGAGGAAATAATATGAGACCTAGCAGTTGAAACAGCATAATGGTGGATTCTGGCAAAAGGTAGGAAAAGCCTGTGGTGCAAATTTTCCTGGATATGTCACTGTTTCTGTAAATGTTACTGTTAAACAGTCTATTTACAAGGAAACAGACATAAGGTGTGGTTTTGGAGTAGTTGTGCATTGTCCAGGAAGTGTGGAAAATTGTTTTACAAAACATATTCTGCTGATGACAGTACATGGGATATGAATTTTCTTTTAACTTTTTTTTTACTTTGTTTTCCAAAGGGAGCAATACCTGGTAATTGTTCCGTCTGTCTTTCCTTCAGTAACTCTTGGATCTACTGAAAAATCCTTGAAGGTGTATTTTCAAATTTGAAATACTTGAGTGGATGGGTCAAAGAAGCTCCTGTTTCCTAGTGAGAGGAAAGCAGGTAGAACTGCATTTTTAACTTTGAACAGGAGCTGGAAGTGCTGCATTGCCTGCCCTGTGTGAAGAGTGGTCTGCATTGCCCCATGTGAAGTAGTGATATGTGTGGGATAGCAGGGGACTCCAGCTACTGCCTGGAAATAGAGCAGAGAAATGGAGGGGCGAGAAGGCAAGAACTGTTATTTATATTAGCTTGTTAGCAGTTCACTTCTGTCCCTGTGGGTGTGTGGACTTGTAAAAACTGAAGAGCAGTTCACCTGCACTGAGCACTAAACCTTGTATGTGGGGGAGTAGTTCTTGAAATCCTGTTGTTAAATACTGGCTTTTTTTTTTTTTTTTTTTTACCAGCACCTCACTATCAGTTCACAACTCTCTGAGAAATTTAGGCACTTTGTTTCCCAATTTGTGTTTCAATTACGTTTTAGATGAGATCTGTCAGTCTTTGGAAGTCACCGCTATGAATGAGGCCTGTGATTCCTTCCAGGGCAGAGCTAGCGCTGGTCTTTCCAATACTCAAATTTAGGACTAGAAGGAAAGGCTCTCTACACACGTCATCTGTGAACTAGTCCCCTAGAATCATACCCTAGATTTCTGACTTGTTAGTAAGATATTTTAAATCCTTGATTTATTTTTCCTAATACTTTCGGGAATCCGATCATGTACAGATCACTCTATTAGCAAGTTTTCCAAGACTGTGAAGTTTATTTTGAATAAAAAAATGATACTTTGGCTAGAGGGAGGATTATCCAACAGGTTCTTGAATTCAATGCTTCATGGAAGAAAACTTAAGTGGAAGTCTTTATTAATATGGAAAACAAATCAAGACCAAACTTCACAGTCCTGCTGTATGCAGGCTGAGCTTTTTCCATGCTTCAACATCAGAGACGTTTGTGTTGTGTAGTTACCTGAATATTACATAAAAATATTATTTTTAAGGAAACATCTACTTAGGGTGTGTTTGGGATGGGAGACCTGGAGGTTGCTTGGGGGCAAAGAGAGAAGCTTGGCATTTGTTAAAAATTTTATGTGATTGTTGTAAAAACACCCCAAGCATACCCCCACGAAAAAAACCCCAACCAGTACAACAGAAAAGCAACCAAACAAAATAACAACAAAACCCCACCGTGTAATATTGTTAATCATTGCTGGCCACCATGGTGATCTTGCTGGCCACCATGGTGATCAAGGGATGGAGCACCTCTCATATGAGGAAAGGCTGAGAGAAGGGATTTTCATCCTGGAGAAGAGGTTTTGGGGTCACCTAAATGGAGCTTTCCAGTACCTGAAGGGAGCCTACAAGAAAGATGGAGAGAGACTTTTTACAAGGGTGTGTAGTGACAGGGCAAGGGGGAATGGCTTCGAACTGAGAGTAGATTTACAGTAGATTTTAGGAAGAAGCTCTTTACTGTGAGGGTGGTGAGGCGCTGGCACAGGTTGCTCAGAGAAGCTGTGGATGCCCTGTCCCTGGAAGTGTGTATGGCCAGGTTGAATGGGGCTCTGAGCAACCTGGTCTAGCTGAAGGTGTCCCTGTCCATAGCAGAGGGGTTGGAGTGAGATGATCTTCAAGGTCCTTTCCAAAGCAGGCATTCTGTGATAATATAGAGTCACATCTACTGTAGCTAGTGACTGGTCTTTTGTGAATACAAATTCTCAGAGAAGATGAAGAATTTTCATTACATTGTTTTAAATGTGTTAACTGTGGTGTTCTCCGAGACATATTCACAGTTTCTAAGTGCCCTTGGATTCTGTATCTCTGCTGACAGACACATCCTCTCATGTGTGATAGTGGTGGATTTAACCGCAACTCACAAAAGTTGAGAGGAATATATGGTCTGCCTTTATATAGTTATTTAAGTATGTGCCTGCCCATGGCAAGGTGGTTGGCAAGGTCGCTTCCAACCCAAACCATTCTGTGATCTAGATATTGATAATATAACAATACATAATATTTAATAATAATATATCTTTAAAAAAGTCCCCCCTAATAAATTCCCCAAAGGCCTGGTGGGCAGGAGAGGTCTTTTAGATTTTTTGCTACATGTTGTTTATCATAATTCCTCTTGGATTCTTCTAGAATAGTGTGTCCTTAATCACAACAGCCACTGAATTAGTGAAATAGCTAACAGTTCTGTGCTGATGTTGCTGCTTTAAAGATAGCTTGATCTTCTGCATTTCCTTTCAATTCAAAAAAGGGATTACCCGTACTTTTTCAGTGTGGTAAGTTCTCATTTGTTTCCTTCTTTTTCATTCCCTTTAAAATGTTTGGTTTAGTCAGAGAGAGATACCTGTGAAATTATGCATTTAGGTGTGTTCTTTGGTTTCTTCCTGTGGCTGCATATGCAAATCATGCTTTTGTGTATGCAAATACCCATTTAAACTTGTGTTTAATATGATAATATTTGTCAGACTGTTTTTTTAAGACTGTAGAAGAACAAAGACTGTGCATCAACAGTGAAGCTTGCAACGTAGTTAATATATAATAGAGGGATAAACCAACCACAATCTCGGCTTGTATTTAATTTTCTGGGGGGTGGAGTGATTATTGGTTTTTTGATCTTGTATCTGCTGATTAACTTTTTAGCTAGAATTATGGTGTTTAATTTGTCAACTTGTCTGGTAACTGACCTGTACTCTTTTTCTATGTCTTCTGACTTTTAACTGGCAACCTGCTAGGAAGAGCCCCTACGAGTGTTCTCTAAATTCTTACTGACTTCTTTTGATCACTGCACTTCTATTTATGTGTTAGAGTTTCTTTTGCTTGATGTTACTGATTCCTCAAACTACTACTACTACTACTAGACATACAAAAATAGAAAATAGTATCATGTGTATGGGATGCTATAGAACAGGCTTGTATAGAGCAGGAATCAGGAGTTGTAGGAGCTCACAGTCCACTCTCAGAATGTAGATCTTGCGTTCTGTTAAGAGATAAGCCACAGGTCTTTGAAATAACCCTGACAAATGCAGCTGATTTAGACATTAATTTGGAACGTGAATGACTGCCTTCCAGGGATTCCTGATAGCCGTGTTTTCATTTTGACTAATAGGACCCATGAGGAAGGTGGCTGGATTTGGCAGAGCAGGGAGCCGAATTAAATGTGTCCTGCTCCAAAGGTCAGACTCTGCATATGAATGCTGTCTTCAGCTGTGCTTACAAAACTTCAACATATTGCCATTCCTCTGATTGTGTCCAGGTTAGATGTGGCAAGTACAGCATTAGATCCTAGATAATCTGACTAGCTGAGACTTTTAGGAGGGATGCATTGGTAGACGATGGATTCCATCCATTATCTTCTACTTCCTGTCCAGAATTTGTCAGCCAGTAACATGAAAGATCAATTTGTAGACCATTTGAATGAGTTTAGCCGTTTGCCTTGAAGTGCACTAAATCAAAGGTGTGGAAGGGGCACTGCGTGCAGGCCCTAACCTGGGATCTCCTGTGCTGGCCTTGGCCCCTGGACTGTAGAAAACAAATGGCTGAGTGAGACCAGTTTGCTGGGCAGTGGTTGAAAGGTTGTTGGGAGAAATATAAACGAACAAAATGCACACCAAATATCCCTTTCTGGAAAGCTAATGAGCTCTGGTGAACACAGGCACTTTAATTATCACACAGAAAGACCTGCTCCTACATGCCTGTGGGGAAGAGGTGACAGCATGGTGTTCTCACAATGGATCTTCCCCATGTGGCATTGAGGTGATTAAGATCATGATCTGCAGAACCTCACTGCACATGCAAGGCATGTACCTGTGATATCAGTGAAGAAACTCATGTGTAATATTGGCAAGTTTTTGCTTTCTGAGGATAGCATGAAGGGGTATGAGGACAGTGTGTTAATACCATCTGCCATGAAGCAAGTGTTTTGTTTATTGGTACGTGACTAGAAAATCCATGTACTCAGAACCTTCTATTCCATGAGAAGCTTTTTTCTTCTGTTCTTTGACCTACTGCATGGAGGTTTGGAAGGTGAGCTCATTAAGGTAAAAGTAATTTTTGTGAAGATAGCAAAAAGACTTGCAGAGTAGGAACTCTTTTTCTGGTTGAGATCTCTGAAAACAGGAGAAATAATCTTCGGAAATAGGACTGTCACAAGGAGTTCAGATATTTACAGTAAGTATGTTATAACAGAACTAGCAGTCATACTCATTTGAGGTTTTCAAGCCTTGGGTTTTTTGAAAGAAGTAGAAATACTTGAGATTTCCTAGAAGTGGAGAATTTATAGCTGTTAGCAAGTATAGAAGAAATAGAACTCTGGCACTGGCCAGCCGCTACATCTAGGCTGAAAATTACTGAATTGTAATATATATGGAAACAGTAACAGTCAGTTTGGGAGCTCTCTGACAGCTCAGCATTGTAAATCCACTTGTAATGAGATATACAGTTCCAGGAAAGGTGAAGCAGGCTGCTCTTTCTGCCTGACTTGAGTGCTGAAAAGTGGGCTTGGGATTTGCTGTGGGAGAGTGTTGTTTAGGTTGGAGGTTTTTGGATGGCTTTTTTGGGGGGTGGTCTTGTTTGCCAGCATCTTTCATGTATAATTTTCCTCATAGTATACTTTGGTCAAATGGAGAAGAAGAAAAGTCAAATAGCTGTGCTAAGTCTGCTTTCTGTTTCATGTTCTAGTACAGTTATGCTAAGGGTTGGCGAGTATTATGTGTTAACACTTGCAAAGGAGAGCAGCACAGAGCACGTGCTACCACCTAGCAGCTCTTGACAGGATCAGATCAGAAGACAACATGGATGGCATTTCAACTGCACCACTTTTGGAAATAAATCTGCCCTTGTGACTAGGAGAAATTACTGCTGCATGATACACATTGTCGTCTTTGTCTCAAGTGTGTGCAGCTGCTGTCACTTGATTTGCTGCTTGGGCATATGTTGCCAGATGGGGGGGAGGGGACTTTTCCCCTTTGTGTTAACTGTTTTTTGAAATAATGAGGGAGTAATTTTGGACATCAAGTGAAAGATAGGATTATGTTTTCCTCTCTCTATGATCCACGTCAGTCTGGTGATTTCTGGACCAGAAAAAGCTTGCAGTCACTTTAAACTTGGAGTGGAGGAAAATACAAAAAAATACAATTAAAACATCAGTCTTGGTAGTAAAATAAGCAAAATAAATAGTATAAAATTGCGATGTGCCTGTGTTAGAGGGCCTGAGTAATGACTCTGAAGTGTGTTAGATGTTTTGTTTCCTAATCTTAAAGGAGATCTCTACCTTTCCTAATACAGTGTTCATTTATTCCGTGGCACTTGTGCAGGTGTTTGATCTGTGAATACTTGTGTGTCCTGTTTTTCTTCTCTGTCTGGTGGGGTATGCTGGCAGCAGGAGGCAGAAGCAGATGCAGCTTCCGTCTCTTAGCTGTCAGTGTACTCCTGGTTCTTTGTTGAAAAGGTTGAAGCTGTTGGAATAGCACTGTGCTGTAAGTCTTACTAGTGCTGGTCTAAAAAAGGTGAAGTAACTCAGCTGAAAAATCACTCTTAAATAGAGTAAGCCTTCAGGGTGGAACCCTTTAGGCTTGCCCTGCTTTGAGTGTTGAGTTGGACAGGGTGATCTATTGTGGTTCTTTCCCACCTGAATAATTTTAGGATTTTGTGGGGATTCTGGTGCTGAAGCCTGCCTCTGTCTGCTTTGTTTGCTTCAGACTCTTGCCTGCTGTACATTACATCTCTGTGCTCTGCAATAATTCTCGTATGAGGATTTTTGCCTTTGCTCCAGTCCCCTTGTCACATCCCAGAAACAAAGATTAGCTCTACCCCTTCAATTATAGGGAGAAATGGTTTCTGTGACTTTAACTGACTGATAAAAAACACTTTTTATGGGACCTACACAGCATACGATGGTTTTGCAGTGGTCAGGAGAGCACAGCAATGTAAGGTCAAGTGTGAGATTTTCTACCCTTCAGATTTTTATAGTCTCCTAGTGGAGGAAGAAAACATGTTCTGACAGATAATTTCTTTTTACTGCCTTTTGTCTCAGTTCACAAAATGTAGGTAAATATAATGTTCCTTTGAGAGAAAGAATGGCATGAACATCTAAGTTTAGCCAAAAAGTTTGGTTTGTGTCTTGTTTTTTTTCAGGTTCAGAGACTTAAAATTTTAAGGCTTCTTATTAATGCAGTGAAAAGAGTAGCCTTAGAATATTTATTTTAAAAGTTTCTAGCGATGTATTCAGTTGTAGCTGATAAACCTTAAAAGCAGAGGAGATGAATTTGTGCAAGGGAAAGTGTGCTCTTTTTTTCTGACTGTTAGAAGACTTCTCTGATAAGATTTGCACTGGGTTGAATTTGCTGACTGGTTGGCTCTTTCTAATTTGTCCATCCCAATTATTCCATTGCTTGTGCTAGCCAGAAATCTTTGACATGGAGTCTGCCCTTGAGAGGTTTCCAGTATGAATAGCAGCACATTTCTCTTTCAGTACCATTTAGTAACTGATCTGTGGCAATTGTGTGTTTGTCCTCTGAACCGAGACTGTACTTTGAAGATGGCATAGGATGCAGCCATGTGAAGCTGGTTTTATTTGCTGATAGGATGTCATTGCCTCCTGCTTCGCACATCTGACTGGAGACTCCAGTAACAGTAACTTTCCTGTCTTTCAGGTATTGATAGCTGATGACTACTCAGATCCATTTGATGCCAAAAGTGAGTTGAACAGAATGGGAAAAGGAGAGAACACTGGCTATATGGAACCATATGAAGCCCAGAGAATAATGGCTGGTAAGAAAAGACAGTTGCATGTGTGAGCTCCAGTTGCATGGCAGTTCACATGAATATTATAGCTGCTATGAACCAGAAATATCTTTTGGCATGGAAAACCATGTTTCTGAAGATGCCTAGGTAGGCAACAGCAAACGCCGTGGAAACATTGCATTTTCCTGCATGTGCCCTTTATACCTAAAAATACCGCTCTGTACCTCACTTTTAAGTATAGATGTTTTGCATTGTCATGTGATAAGACAAAAAAAATCAGAGCAATGGTAGTTGGAATGTGTATTGCTCATCTTGGCAATGTGAAGGCTGTCATCTGTGTATGTGGTAGGGATGGCCAAAGCATGACATTGTGTTATTTCACTAAGAAATGGTTGATCAATTTGCTTATGGACTTCTTTCCTCATTCAGATTCTGACTTCTTGGTGTCAGAGGAGGGCTGAAGAGCTACATCTTTCTGCAGCTTCCTTCTTTCCTTCTTTGCTTCTCTGATTTTTTTTTACCAGCAGTTAAGATGAGACACTATAGGATGCCTGTGAGCCTTTAACTGCTATTCTTGGTAGTGTCTTTGTTTTTTGGTCATGTAGGGAAGTGGTTAGTGGTGACATTGTTGTACGCCTTTGGACTATTTGAGCCCCTTATACTGGCATTATGCAACTCTATTTTCCATGTATTTTTTTTTATCAGGATCAGTATCCTAGTTGTTGGCTTTGCAGTCTGTAAAATGTTCTGAGGTATGGGGTCATATGTTTTTAATTTGTGACAATTTGACCAGTCAACACACATCTTTGTGCAGATCAGTTGTACCCTTCTTGGATTTGTACAGCAGGTCCCCTTTTTCTCATTTTGGGGTAAAAGTCAGTCTTGTGCCCAGTCAAGTTGATTGTATGCTTTCCTTTTTTATTGGCAGCTCCTGTTTTGGGCCCTCAGGAAAGATTAATCAGTGGGGGAAGATGAGGCTGTTGGATGCAAAGATCCTTTTTTCATGCAAGTGTTCCTATTTTTCTTTCCTTAAAGCATTTCTGAAGAGAGACACAGGAAATGACATGAAAACTGTTCTTGGGAAGTGTTCAGTACCTCGTAGAAGGACTAGGAGCTTTTATTTCTCATAGTATAAATCTATTCATTGTAAGTTGGGGAATTCCTCAGAAAAACAAATTAACCCAAATAATTTCTTGCTCTTTATACAGCAGTGATGAGCATTTGTAATTTAAACTATGACGTTTATAGTGCGTTGGCTTGTTTCTTCCTGCATTTAGGACTGGAGCTTGTTCTCTCTCTGTTTCCAGATCAGCCATAGCAAATGAGATGATTTAGTGGACAACACTGGATGGCTTAGCTGCAGTATGGGACAGTAGGTTTGTGAGCCATCGCAATTACAAGACACCCTTTTGCCTAATTGGTGCTTGGTGCGACTGATAAGCTGTTATATCTGCTCCATGTTATTATAAGGGAAACATGAGGAGCTCTCAAAGATGCTAAAGGCACTTTTGAAAATAGGGTTTAATTGATTATAATGATAGAGTAAGTGTTCTGAATATGCATGTGACTGAGCTAGGAGAAGATGATTGATATACCTGTGAAGATGTTTAGTATTTTGAGATCCAGGTATTTAGTTTCCAGTCATCTTGTCCTAATGTGGATAGAGAAGGTCTCCCCATAAACCTCCATGACATCAGGTTGTGTTGACTGTATGCAAGCATGTAGTTTTATGTATGGGGATTTTTTATTGCTCAGGTGTTGCCTTTGCACTTTACTTGATAAATGAAAATCCAAAGGCATCTTGTTGGACAGTTTTTAAAGGTTCCACTTGTATTTACTGAGTCAGTTCTATTATGTATCTGCTGCTTCTGAAGAAGACCTTTTGACTGAAGGTTGACTTGCCTCAAAATATTTACTGCTTTGTTGTGTTTGTTAGTTTTATTATCTGATGAATAGAAGCACATCAGATGGCTATCTGTTTAGCCTGACTAATCTGATTAATCCTTCTGATTGCATTTAACATGGCTTAATCCTAGAGAGAGGGAATTTGCATACCCCAGTGGAATGCACTGTAGGAGAGACAGAAAATAAAACAGCTTTTTATCAGTTATTCCGTGTTTACTGGTGTAATTCTTGAACTCTGGGAACCCAGTGTAAATGTAGTTGAAATAGGACCCTAAAACTTTTGCACATGCTGCATGCTCCTTGAGTTAATGGAGGATTAGGCAAAAGCAGATGTCCATATGAAATAAGACCCTATTATTTCAATATGAGAAAGTAAGCTTACATCTGAATAGAAATGTATGATGTCTGAAATAACTAATATTTTTATTCAGAGCTTGTACTTTCTCCGTAAAAGTTCTGTGGTCTTGCAGTTGTCAGGCGATTTGTTCTGAGCTGATGTTTCATTTGAAAGAAAAGGCAGTCCTTGAGTTGATTTATTTCAATTAATTATTAAATGGTCTATCTGTTTCCATGCTGTCTGTGGTTAGAATTGGGTTCAGTCAGGCTTGAAGTGTCTTCTGCTGATAGTGTCCCCCAAAAATACTCTCCCCAGATCTGTAGTTACTACTAAAAAAAAGCAACCTCTATGACAAGGTTTGGAAAGACTTCTTAAAGAAAGACTTGACCTGAGGCTAAGGTAGAGTGTGTTGATAACAAATGCATGTTGATAAGAAGCTATCATCTCTTGTCAGCCAAACACATCTGCTGTGGTATTGATATTCCTAAGTGTCTGTCCTGTCTTCAGGAAGTCCATGCCAAAGGTTCAGAGAGAATCCCTGGCAATCCAGTTCCTGAAGTGCTGTGTGATGAGAGTCTCAGCTTGGCTGGGTGTGCACCCAAAGCCACAGCAACAGTGGTTGCAGCAACATCTTTGCTTTGTCCACAACCTGTTTGGAGATTTGATGTCCCAGAGTAACTACATATGTATGAAGGAAGTTCTCTGTGATCTTCGTATCTGACATAAAGTATCCTGGGCAGTGCATGGAGTGAGATTCTGGACTGGCTGCTGTCATGTATAGACAGCTAAGATGCTGATTTCTAAGGATCCTGAGTAGTAGGTGGACCTTACTTTTCCCCTGGTGTCAGTCTGTAGCTGCTGCAGTGACGTGTGGCCTGTCACAGAAACAAGCCTGTGCTGCTTACGTAGACTGTAACCAAGCATCACTGCTTGGATCAGATGTAGGAGGTTCTTCATGCTTGACAGTTCTCCAGAGAAGCAGTGGTTGGAGACGTTGCATTTGTACAGAAATGAATGGCTGAGTCAGGTCAGACTGCTAGCGGCCGTAACATCCAGGCTTCTCTGTCAGCCATTCCTGTCAGAGAACATTAGGGGAAGAGAAGTTAGGTTCCACCTGAGTATTTACTGCCATCAGCCTGCACTGAATGTCAAATCCTAGAGAGGGGTCTCTTTGTTTTCTGTGGTAATCCCTTTCCTGAGAGGAGGAAAGGTTTCCTCAGTTCATGGATATGACTAGGCTATGGTTGGGGAAAATGTGTGCATTTTTTTGCCTTTAAAATCCCCCCAGAAGTCACAAGGCCCTGTTGTAGCCATAGCCTTACTGGCATGCCTTTCCTCATTCACCTGACAGCTGTTCATGTTGACACAGCTCTTCCAGGCATCTCTGCCTGGAAGGAATTAACAGCAGTCCTCAGATTGCACGAAACATTGCAATCAAATGCCAGATCAAGGCTGTCTATACCACAGCCTTCTGTGTGCTGCATCATAGAGTGCATCTAAAGCTTGCCTTTGGAGAAGGATCCCATTTTGGATCATCATTCAGATAGAGATCTGCTGTCAGGGAAGTTGTTGCACAAAGAACTGTATAATTTTAAGGTATGATAAGGAATGCTGGCTACAAGAACAAGATAATAAAGTGCATCTGTTGTCCTTCTTGGTGCTTGGATTTGAAGAGAGCCCCTTGCTTCCGAAAGGAGATATTTTATGCCCTGAGTAACCTCTGAAGTTACCCTGATCAGAATAGCTTATGATCCCTTGAGTGTGAGGTGCTTAGCATGATACATGCTATAAAGCAAAATTCAGCTGACTTAAACAACAGTAAAATTAAGGTAATTTTAAATCTGAGTAATTTGGAACCACATCATCAAAAATGGCTGGGTAAGGGACGGGGGTGTGGGGCTGTTTGGTGAGGGAGAAAGTAGAAAGCATTATCGGGATATGATGCCTACCATGAGAAATGTGTGTTGGCAAAATCACTTCTGTTTTTTCTGGATCAGGAATTGTATCTTCTGTTCTCTAGAATGGTTAGAGAAGGAGAGATAGGGAAGGCTAAGCCCTTGAGTTAGGACAATGATTTGAAAGTTGAGTTAAGCATGTGGTGCATCAGTGCCTTGATTTCCTAGAGATCTAGGGATGCCTCAGCTCTGTGCCCTGACGTTTTTGATTGTATGTCATGTTTTTCTTTTGCTTTTATAGGTATGACCTAGGACTGTGCCAGAGACATCGGCCCCTTTTATGGGATTCTGGCCCTCTAGTTCATGCACCTGCCTCAAGGATGTGGTAGCCAGGGAGAAAGCCCTCTTTTTGTGTCTCAGAATTCTGAAGACTTAAATGGGTAGCATTTCTGAAAACAGTTACTTTCCCTGAGATGTAACATACCATGTGGTATTCCCCGTGGAGCAGATGCTGTGTTGTATACAGACTTAGGAAGGCTGTCATAGCACTGTTGATAAAATATGTACTGTGCCTCTGTTCTGATCAGGGTAACTTTAGAGGTTATTCAGGGCATAAAATACCTCTTTTTGGACAGCCAAAATAGGTGTTTCAGTAAGAAGGAATTCAATTTGTAATTGATGCATTTCTCACAAGAGTCTAGTCACACATTTGTCCTAGGGACTGGGCATGTTGGATCTTGTAGGTGGGATGTGCTAACCCGTGAGATCAGGGAAAGTACTCAATGTGCATTTGGAGAGTTCCAAGTCAACACAGAAGCATGCTGCCACTACTACTTGAAGACTGGAAAATCTAAGTAAGTCACAAAAAGACTTCTGGCCATAAACAGAAAGCCAAATTCAAGTTTTAAACTAAATAGATGAATTTGTGTGCATGCTCCAGGGCTAGGTGAGTGATATGGCAGAAGGATCTGTGTACTGGAGCTGAAGAGCTGGAATCCATTGCTAGGGATGTTCTAGAGCATTAGGATCATGGTACAGAGATACCTGTTTTCTTGCTTATGTTGTTCAATGTGTTCATCAACCTGACCAATGACACATTTGCAGTTCCAGCAAAAGTGAGCATAAACTAAGGGAAGTGTATGATGAGGAAGGGCAGGGTTTTCATCTAGAGGGGCTTTAATGAGTGTGAGCATTTTGTCAACAGGTGCTTTTTTAAAATTAAACAAAGGGATGTTAGAGAGACTTCCAAAAGAAAAATCACAACTTTGTTCATAGGCTCACAACATTAGCATCCTCTTCCTTTCTTCTTTTTCTATGTATTTATCATCCTGTCTTTATATGCATCATCCTGACTGTGCAGTAGAACAGCAGTGAGCAAGTCTAACTAGCTCACACTTAGAGATTTTGTGCTTGCTCTTCTTTCCCTGAGGATGCTGAAAGCTGAGACTCCACTCCAGGTGCAGACAGTGCTAGAAGAGTAAATGCCTTCCTGCACCTCACTGCTTCTTTCTGGGGACTGAGGTAAGAGTCCATGGCTGCATCACAATGGACTCTGTAAAGCATGACAGGCAGCCTAGCAAAAACAGTGCGCCTGCCTTAACTGGGAGCTTCCCATGGACGTGCTGGGAGAAGTAGCTCAGTCTTCATGCAAGCTATCACAGAAATGCTGGGAGTATGGAGAAAACAGCATTCCCATGAACCTGCACCTACTTCAAAAGGTATAGGGTGTCAGTTTCCCTTCTAACTAGAAAGGCTGTTTTTTTTGTTCAGACTTGTAACTTCATCTGAATAGTCACTACAGCACACTGGTGGTGAGTCAGATCTTGTAAAATTCTTTACCAGGTGGCCTCTGGCATGTTGCTTGTTGGCACTGAGTTTACAACTGCAAGACAAAAAGAGCAATGATAACTACTTTGATAAAGGCTTTGATTGGTATGCCTAGATTAGCACGTACAGCATGGGAAGTTTAGGAAGAATATTTCTGGCCTATTGAAAATCACTGAGCCTAGCAAGCTAACCAGATCTCTAAGCACTATAGTGGCTCTGTGTGAGATTTGCTGTCTGACTATATTTGAACATGGCAGACAGCTGTAGCCAACACAGAAGAGGCAGTGTGTTTGTCCACTAAGCTCAACAGCTGGCATAGTTTTCGAAAAGCTTTAAGCTCCTTCTCTTGTTCCTACATTTGTGTGTTTCAATTCTAGTTCTCTTTGAGGTTCTAACAATAGGCTAGCCATGACTGGAAATCAGCCCAAAATGAGAATTGATCCATTGTCAATCATGTGGTATTGTGAATTCCTCACTAGCACTGTTTATTGTCCTCTTTCCGGATGACGTGAATAGACCACATGCTGGTCATTTACGAGTTTTAAGATTTTTTTTTCTTTTAAAAGTGTGGAAAAGTGAGAGGTAACTCTTCACTCTTGAAATTTGATGTGTATGTGCTCTCATCTCAACATTTGCAATGTGGAGAGCCACTGGGTTAAGATTTGAAGACGATCAGTAGCACAAGAAAGTAAGCGTGTGACTGGTAAGAAGATGGTTTTATTTACGTGTTGGGAGTTTCCTATAGACCAGCACTGGAAATCTTGGGGACCTCTTCCTAGAAGTGATAAAGAAGGGATGTTTGATGTATTCTGAGCATTCCCATCATTTGGAGCATAGTGCTAGTATTACTGTCACCTGCTGCTATCCTGTAGTGCAAAATTCCCTGCAGCCCGTGAGAAGTGAGGACATGCGCTCTGAACAGCTGTGCTCCTTCTTTAAAGTATGCTAGAGGTTAATTAGGAACCGCCTGGGCTTCCTACTTCATTTGGAATTTGGTCAGAGATTCCATTGGGCAATGATTTAAAGGAAAGAAATTGTCGGGGAACAATTACAGAAGAGAACTTCGTCCTTGGCATTAGGTCTAATGTGCATGAATTGAGAGATGTTTGAAATAGTGCTGGATCTGCTTCAACACAAGTCCTTACCTTTTCTGAGCAAAGCAATAGATCTCACATGTGCTGTGGAACTGTATCAATTTAGAACCATGTCCGGTTGCCAGGATCGTCAGTACTTCTCTTCCTGTCTTCATGAGCACTTTGTATGCCATCCGTGATTGTGAGAAGATAAAGCCAGAAAGGATAGAGCCTAGTTTCTCGTGTTGGGAGTCGCTGTGGTGTGTTGTGGTTGCTATAACTGAGTGCATAACTGGGCTGGAAACCAGCTGTGCATAAAATTAATACCATTTCTTTATGTTTAAAGGTGTCTCCTGCCATAGAAAGATATAAGGTGTTCTCTCTCATGTTTAATACTACATGTTTAATTTAATGTTGGTTTTGTTTGTGGGGTTTTTTTCCCTGTTTCAACACCTTCATCTTGCTCTTATGATTTGATATAGTCTTGAAATGGACTAAATGTGAAACTTGAATCACAAGTCTGAATATAAATCGAGTTTTTCACAGTTTCTTGACATTTGTTCTCCTTAAGACAAAGTTTACGCCCAAAATAATGGGAACAAGATGTCCAGAACTTTGGAAAGGTACATCAGAATTGTAGTAGACTAGTTAAGGATGCATATTGAAGGACTGTAACTTCATTCATTCAGTTTACTTGCTCACCGTCTGATGAATATGGCCTATGTACTTCCACAAAAAGCAAAGTGAAGGAATGGATGCTTGGATGTTTGGGAAAGAGAAACCAATGAGCTCAAAATGCTGTTTAACTCTTGCCTGCAGTCTGGAAGACTTGTGTTGGCAAAGAAGCAGTAGTTTCAAGCCACTTTTGATCAAGGGGGTTAGTTTGACAGAATCTGTCTGCTTTCCTAATGCAAGCAACATGTGTAATATATGCAGGTGCTTTTTCCTTGGTGTGCTTTGCATGCAGCATTGCCTGTAGCATAGGGAGTTATACTTGTGTTTCTTAATATGCTGCTTTGATTCTGTGTCTGTTTTCACCTGCCAGTTACCACAGGTCTTCCCTCTACTCCATCCACCTCACCCCTCAATGAGTTTCAAGATTTTGGGCTGCTTTTCTTAAGAACAGTGGTGCTTTTAATATTGGATGTGAATTGCCTGTCCCTTCAAGACGGTGATGTTTCTGGCAGCAGTTTGAGTAGCACTGAGGCCTATGTGGTCCAAGAGGATCTGTAATTTTAGAACTCCAGCAGCTGTCTCTTGAGAAATACAAAAAAGAGAACTGTGACCTGAGACTGAAAAGAATTCAGTGAAGTATTCATTGGAATATTGGTATTCTTTTGGCTACAAAGGTGAAAGAGCTGCTTGTTTCCTCATTTTGTGTCTTGCTCATCTGTTCAAGTCCTTTTAATCTCCCTCTCTCACTTCTACCCTCCTACCCTCAGCCCCTACCCTCTAGTACCAGGTATGTTAAATTTGAAGGTGTCTCACTTCTCTGGTCATCTAGTGGGATACAAAAGATGTACTTCATCTTGATGCAAAGGATTCTTTTAGGTAGAACATGCCTGAACATGCAGGTATATGGCCATTAAGGGATCCTCTGACTGTCCTGTGGAGATTTATGTGAGTGTAAACCCTTAAATTAGATGAAGTAAATAAAAAATGAAACTGGTTTGCATTTTCCCTTGTAAGCAGACCTCTGTAGACTGCAATTCCTTCTGATTTAATCGGTGTTGCATCTGTCCTTTCCGTGCCTGGAAAGGCTTAGAGGCAGTAAACATAAACTGAAGCAAGAGGTTCATTGAGTACAGTGTAAAAAAAAATCTCACTATGAGGACAGACAAATTGTGGAGAAGGTTGCCTAGTGAGACTGTGTAGTCTCTGTCCTTGGAATTTTTCAACGCTGGACTGAGAAACCAGAATGTGAGTAACCTTGTCTGACTTCATAGCTAAAACCTGCTTTGAGTAGGATGTTGAACAAGATGACTTCCTGAGATCGTGTTTAACCTAGCTTATTTTATGGTCCTGCAACTGATTTGGGAAAGTGAGAAGTGGCTGTGAGAGTCAGCATATCCCAGACTAGCTTGCTGGAATCCATGTTTGTTTAGTCTCAGTCAATTTCTAGCTTTCCCACCATGACAGTATGTTCCCAATGCTGGTGCTTTTAAACTTTATCTCTGGGAAGACCAGATAGGTGACTGTGAGGCATAAGGAAACAGTCCACTGAAATGTAGCTTGAGCAGAGGCTTATCCACAAATATTCCGATTTTGTGGAGGTAACTCTAGATGGGCAGAATCCATGCTGAAAGCACGCTGTTGCAGCAAGGGAGTATGATTCCTGACAGCTGTTCACTATCACTTCTTGGGAGGGAAGGAGCAGAGGCTGAACAGATGGGCTTCCAGAATGGACTCAGCCTGTATGTGCACTTCTGGACTCTGTTGGCAGGAATTCTGGGTGCTTTCCAGGTGCAGGTATGATGGAAGCGTAGGTGACTGATACCGTTGTGGTCTGCCACAGCAAAGGAAGGGAACACTGTAAACTCATTTTTGGGTCTGACTGAGAGGAGTGTTATTTTATTAATCAGGGGGACATCAGGGATACATCTTGCCAGCTTATCACGTCAGCTCTCAATCTTCTCAAACTGGTGCCAGCTCCATTGCGTCCTGCAACATTGCTCAAAAGCAGAATGCAGAGAATTTGTTACTTGAAGAATCAGCAGTGTATAGGAGATGTAGACTTGCTGATGAGTTTTACAGGGATTTGTTATATGGAGCTGGAATAGTGATACTAAAAGTAAAAATGAGACTTGCACTTGGAAGAAAAAGTGATACAAAAATCCCTTGTCACATTTGTATGTATCTTCAAAATTATGCTTTGTTTTCCTTTCTCTTTCCTCTTATTCTGTTGCAACGAGGCTTTTGGCCAATTGGAATGTGAAAACGCTTAAGAGCAGCATTTTAATAAACAAGCTAGTGTCAGGATGACAATCCTGGGAATAGGTATTTCTAGCCTAACCTGGATTTTTTTTTTTTTAAAGATGGCTAGTCAACATTACACATGCTGTGAGGTCAGAAGGAATTTCTACCCTTTCGCTAGCTAGCTATGCTCAACTCAAAGGTCCTGCTTGGGAGTCCTTTTTTTTTTTTCCCCTAAACTAGTGAGGATCTCTTCTCAGAAGAATTTTCTCAATCATTCTTTGATATTATATTCTCACTTACTCAAATCACTTTGGTTTTTTTATCTGCACTGTACAGAAGAGTTAAGTAAGCTCAAAAAAGCTGGTACAGGTAGTATTAGTTACGCATGTGGTAAAAGAGAGTAGTTCTTTGAAGGAACAAGGTACCCTTTCAGCTCTGATATTTTGTCATCTTTGCTGTGCTTAGCTTGCTAGTAAATGAATAAAATTTTTGCCTGCTGGTTTTGCATCCAGATTCTGAAAGTCCCTTGTGGGAAAATGAGTGAAACCTTCAGTAAATGAAGTCTATTTCTGACGTCAGCTGTAATGTAGTAGCTACAGTTTCTCCTGTGCCTTTTTCAGTTTGGGAACCCAAACCAGGTGAGTGCTTTCTTACCCTTAAAAGTAAACGAGAGTGGAAGATTCAACCACTTAGTTCTGTATCTGCTTTTGCCACAGAGACCGAGCTTCTTGCCACATCACTTTACCAACAGTTTAACATGGCGTCACAGCAGTGTCATAAAATGAACTTAAAACTTCAGTGGGAGGTGGTGAGAAACACAACTTTTGTGCTCTGTGCATTTTATGTAGGGTGGCAAAAACATACAGCTTCTCTCCTCTGGTTTCTGGCTATGAAGAACTCTGCTTGAAAGTGCTCCTTTGGAGGAACTCAAACATTTATGCAAATTCAGCTGTTCATTACCATTCTGGCTGCTGAAATTATTAGAGGCAATTGTCTGCAGGAGCAGCCTGTTCTTTTTGGCTGGGGTCAGGTAAGCCTCATCTGGTTTTGGTGTGTGTTTGTGTGCTGATATGTGCATTAATTTCTGTTATCCCTACTCAGGTACAGACCTAGGAAGCCTTTGGTGTGTTTCTGCTTGCTGATGGACTGTGTTGTGCTACTGTGACTAAATTTGTTGAATAATATCAATGTGCAAATGGAAGATGGGAATATTCAGTCTTCATCTGGGCTTGAACAAGGCTGTGCATTGTTCAGTTTCATGTATTGGTGCCTGAAGGTGGGAGAGTCCACGTACGTCTTGTTTTATGGAGCAGGATGTAGGCATGCAAAACTGATGCTATTGCAGGTTACACTAACAATTAAGAGAAGCAGAGGTAAACCTCGGGGAAATTAGGTTTGCCTGAAGGAACTTGGCTTGCTTTCAGTTCTGCATTCATTTTCTGTGGAGCGAATAGTTTGAAAATCTCTGTGACGAAGCAGTGCATTTTGTGCTGTTCTGGCTCTTGTCTTTTGTACAATGTAACAGTTGCACTTGTCTGGGAGCAAGTCATGCAGCAGCAGTTGTGGCTCTAATGCAGCCTGAGATTGTGTAGGTGTCTGTGCTGCTGCCTCAGTTGAAATAGAAAGGGAAGAGTGAGATGAAGTTGAAAAAAAGGTGATGTCTTTCATATGTACCCTTGATTTTGTATGATGTTTTTGCTGAGTAGCACATACTATTGCCCTTTCCTTTGGCTGTGAGATGCACCATCACTGAGAACCTGGCATCATGGCAGAATATAGAGCGTATCAAAAGACTGCCTCTCCTAGCCGTTTTTTAAAGGATCTTTTAGTATCCTTCTCTTAAAACAAATAAAAAAAACCCAGCAAAAAATGCAGCCTTCAACAATTGTCTCCGTGGTGTGGTTTTGTCCGTTGTAAACATTTGCGTGCACACTGGTTAGTGGTTTAGAGATGCATATTGGAAAATAAGAGTGTAACTGGAAAAACTGCCAGAAAGTGTTGACTCAGTTGTATGCACCAGGATCATGGTTGCAATGAATTTTTATAACATGACATTGACCTAAGTGGAAAATATCAAATATTGCTCTTCTGGATTTGTGATACTTCCATTGCAAGAAGTGAAAAAAAGTACTGATTTATGATGTTTGCACATGACTGTCATTTGCTTTCTTAAAGCACATGTTGTTAATGATCTGTGCTGAATGTTGACCAGATTTATTTGCCGTTGTTATGTATCTGTGAAAGCACAAATGCTCTTGCATGATGATGTGATAGACTATATACTGCATACATTCAAACACTGCTTCGTGTTCTGTACTGTTATATAAGCCTTGTCCCAGGGGAAAACCCAACACCCTGTAACTGACAGATTACTCTGCAAGTGGGCTTTCAACTAGGAATAGACATCCAGTCAGGGTTTACCTGAGTAATATAATAACTACAGATAAATCTGCAAACACGGGCAAGGTACTGAATATTAGCAGCTGCACAGCTCAGTGCAGACTGTTTGAAATCCTACAAATGCTAGACATGTGTTTCTCCTTCCATCATTTGCTGACCTGCTTGATGCAATGAGTAAAGAGATCATAAGCCAACAAGGATGAGTTGAAACATTTTCCCAGTAATTACAGTGTTCATATCCCTGTCACTCTGTGCTGTCAGCTGTCATTTAATGCATGCAAAGCCTTGGATTGTGATAAGTAAAATCTATGGTTGCATGTAATGAAAACTGAGCAGCTTTCTTCATCTAATCATGGGAAGGTAGAATTCTAAATTAAACCACTTTTTCTCCAGGGCTAAACAGCAAATGTAGACCATTTTTTATGTCTACATTATTGATCCTTGCTGTATGCATGTGCAGAACTGTGCTGGACTTTTAAGTTTACATTGGAGTTTAACATTTGGAGTTATATCTGAAAGCTTTTATGTCCAAGAGGTGGTGATTCATCTTTATTACATGCTTAGGTGCTGATCAGAGTTCCTAGATTATCCCAGGAACTCAGCTTGAATGACGGAACAGAAGGATTGCAACTAGGACGACACTTTCCTTGGGGAAAGCATGTAAAAGTGGGGAAAATTGCAAATAACCACAGTGGCTGATCTCTGCTTCTTGCAACTTGCCAGTTGCAGATCCATTGTCAATCACTGTGGCAAATAGTCACTGTGGCTGTTCCTTGCAGTGAACAGGAAAAAAACCAGATGGTTTAGCATGTAGATGCTGTGTGGCTTTAAAGTCCTGCCAAAGGAGGAAACAGTACTGATAGTGCCTGCTTTTCCTGGAATGCTGGTTGGGGAAAGAGGAGGGAAAGAGCTCTTGTAAATACATCACATACTGCTTCCAAAGCTTTGACTTCTCTTTGTTTTCTTAGCATTTTCCTTTTAAAAAATTACTAATAAAATAATGGGAATTAGTCATCAGGAGGGTTTCAGGCTATGTTTTGAGCTGGCATTGGGGGTTTTTTTGTTTGGTTGGTTTTCACTTTTTTTAGTTATAGTGACACAATCGTTCACAGGCTGGATGAAAACCATGTACAGTTCACATTTCTGTGTTCCTTTTAACGATGTAGCTACCAGGTCTATGGGAAGAAATCCATTTTAGGAGTTATTAAGTATCCGTTCTTCTCCCTGCCTTGTACTCTCTAAAGCAAACGCTAGCAGTTGGCTAAAAGAAGATAACATGTCTCACCTAGCTGAGAATACATCTCATCTGACTTTGTTAAATTAGATATGGCATTTCTTCTGGCTACATAAGTCTTCTGCTGTACTTTGCCATGCAAGTTGTACCTGTAGGGAAGTTCTTCCCACTATTTGTATCACAGGGCATAGTAGGAAGGAAGTCTGGAGGGAGGCCTCTATCTGCTTACCCTTTTCTGCCCTCTCCCACATCCCTAGTAGGGCTGTGCTCAAAGTCAGTTACATGCAGAAAAGATAACTCCCTTCTGCATAATTCTCACAGAATTAAACCTCCAGCTATCAGGAAACAGGGGCGTATTTTGTCTTGGTCATATAAATTCACTTTTGCTCACATCTGGTTATTCCTTGCAATATCATCCTAAGTATATAAATATGTATATATTTATACTCATTAAAAAAATCATTTCGATCAGTGCTTATCTTATTTGATACTTTTGAGTAAGCTTTCAGCAAACACAGACTCTTACAGACAGACATGATGCAAGAAAATATCTTCCTTCTATGTGAGTGTTGAAGAGTATTTAAATTATGAATGGTTTCTTCTTCCACCCCTTTCCTCTCTCAAGGTGATTCCTGTGAAGGTGAGATACTGTGTTCATGAAGAGCACTGGCAAGGGCATGGGGGGCATCAGTAGCAGTCATGAGCAGCGAGACTGGTCTAACTGCAGGAAACAGTCATATTCACTACAGACTTCTCTGTCCTGACATGGGACAGTTTTAGATTGTTTAAAATAGGCATTTAGACTTTGGTGTTAGGATGGCTTTCACGGAGAATTTATTTTGTTTGTGCTAATCTTAAAGCAAATCTTTTGAGACGCTGTAGTTTGTGTCCTGGGCTGATGAGAACCCTTGTACTAGCTGGTGTACATGGAAATCCCAGCACAGCACTCTCTTTCCCAGTGGGCTTCCATTCCCTCCTACCACAAGAAATGAATGCTCTTTTACACAGCTTAGAAGTTGTGGAGTATGGAATGAGGATCTTGAATTTTCTGGTTTGCACTGTTGCCGCTTGGATTGCTCTGTTTAGGCCATGAAACAATGATCCTTGAATCCCAAAGGTCCGTGCTCCAGACGGGTCAAGAAAACCTGCGAACAAACCAGGAATATAGCACTGTAGTGTAGCTGGCTGTAGCAGCACCTGGAGTTGGCTCTTGGTCAAGCAGCAGTAAATGTGCAGACTTGTGGAGTTTTTTGGATTCTTTGTCCCCTCATCTAAATAAGAAGGGCATCCCTACTCCTCTTCTGTGTCTTACTGAAAAATGTGCAAAGAGTAAGTAGGTAAGCAGCATCAAAGCACCTCCAAAGAGGCAAAGTCTGCAGAAATTAAGAATTTTAAACTGACAGAGAGTTTAATCACTGCTTACTTATCAGAAAATAAGGTGTTGAGGGAGAAGGCTTTGTAGAATAAACTTCTGCCTCCAGGGAACTGAAGAAATTTAATTTTTTATTTCTTTGCCTCTCCCAAAAGAGAAATACATCTCCAAGGATAATTTTCATGTCCTTTAGAAGCAGTACTGCTGTTCTTCCAGGCCACCAGGATTTAGGTTTTCTTCCCACGTGTTTTGTTTTTTTAATCAGCCTCCTTCGACTCCACCAGCACCCACCCCTCCTCTTCCTCACCCCTTCCCACCCACAAAGACAAGTGTGTGCTTCCTGTCTTCTTGGGCGGGGTAATGGTTGCTTGTTTTAATTTGGTACACACCTTCTGTGGAAAATATTAATGGGTTTTTTTGCTATTTTATTGATACTTATCATAAACGGCCTTCTCCCTGCCTGTCCCTGCTCTGACTGGCCTAACAACTTTTCTTTATCAGGATCATTGGAATGTAAGGTTGCTTTGAATGCTTCTTCCTGGGGTAATGAGTCATACTTGGACTTTAGTAGTATTTCCGGCATGATGCAGGCAATGTGAAGACGTTGGTTTTCATATCATGGGGATATGCCAAGCCCTCATATCAAGGCAGCGGAACAAATATCTGTTCATTCCTGGAAAGTGGCTCACTTCTGAGTCACTTGGCTTCTGTTCAGAAGAAAAGATGAGGGAAGGAAGATCTTCTCATATCCAGCTTTTCCTGCAGCAAAACCTGGAATAATTACCATTGGGTGGCAGTTGCTGCAGTCTCAAAGCAAAACAGCCCTCCCTGCCATTGGAATATAATCAGTGTTCCCTTGTGTCCCAGCAGTTGGAGGCATCCAGCTGGATCTGGAAGCAGAGTAAAAAGCAGTTTGATTTCTGGTGACTTGAGGCAAAATTTGAATGGTGGTAAAACTTAGCTTCTCTAGTGAATAGACTTTGCAGTAATAAAATGAGAATTCTGCATGAAAAGTCCTGAAATACTTTCAGATTGTCTTTCCAAAATGGATGTGAAAAGAAACATTAATGGTGAGGCTTGGATTGAGTAAGCAGTTGGCCTAGTATTTTAACCTGTTTATCTGGGAATTAATTCAGTGGAAGCAAATGTTCATATCAGGGTGATCTTTGCATTAATGATCTGTCTTATGCCTCTGGCAAACTGGCAAGTTACTGGTTGATGTGTTGCCTACCCGTACACCTGGAGCAAACAGCTCACTGCCCTTCATTGTGATTACTTGCCAGTTCAGTGATTTTCCATTAGAAGCTTCAAGAGCAGAACGTGTGTAAAGCAGAGGTGTGGGCCATTTCAGAAAAACTTGTTCCTTGGTAGCAAGAACTCCTGCGGATGAGATTTGGTTTTCTTTGATCAGATCTGGCTCTGATGTGACCTTTACCTGCTAGAGATTGCCAGGCTGTCAGGATAATGTTGGGGGAAATGCATCAGATACTCACCACTACCTCTCAGTGGGAACCTGAGCATTTTCAAGTTTCTTTCTGCTCCCACTGATAACTTCTGATTTTCAATGACAGATAGAGAATACAAGGAATGCAACTGGCTATTGTCCACAAACAGGCCTTGTTCCTGAGTTATGTTCTCACATATTTTTTTTTTTTTTTATATGGTATTTTATTTTTCCCAGACTTACCCATAGAAAGCCAGCTTATAGCAAGTCTCCAAACACTTTGTGGACTGTCCTTTTAGGGCGTTTGAATATAAAGTGTTCGAATCCACATTCCAAAAGTTGTGCTGTTCATAATTCTGCTCTGACTCTCCTAGTTGAAGACAGGTTATCCTATTCCCTCACTGCAGAAGCACTCCCTCTCCTTGTGGGGAATTTTGTGTGTACAGGAGGACAAGATGCAAGAAGTGGACTCTGTTCAGGGTATAGTTGTTTGCTTGCTTGCTTTAATTAAATATCCATATCTTTCTGATGATACATGTTTGGTCTGTCTGTGTGCCTTGAAGAGTTTTGTGAGTTCCAGTTAAAGTCACTTCAATGTTGAGATCCTTGTCACTGGAATTATCTGGTAGATTTGAGTGACACGACTGTACTCAGTTAGAAAAGCAGCACAGTATTTGGTGTTCACTGCAGGCTGGTTACAGTTTTGCATGTAGTTAACAGCAGGTTGTGTTTTTTATTTGGTTAGTGGGAAACTAAATCCAGGTCATTAGGATTGAAGTTGTTTAAATGCTGACTTCTGGAAAGAGAGCAGAAGAGAAGCAACCATCTGGAGGAGAGCTGTAGTCTGAAGCCAGAGGTAGGAGGACAGAAATTCTTAAAGCTGACAGCTTGACAGCTGCACTCTGTACAACCTTATTCCAGCATAGTGTTTACATGTTAATGTGTGTTAAATAAATGAATGAAAAATCTACTAGGCTTCCTGCAAATAACTATGTATCTGAACAAATTTAAGTGCATGCAAGAATGACCTTGAAAGTCATTATACTTACATTAAAGGGTTTCTAGCAACAGCTGCTTGTTGGGGTTAGGAGTGTTTCCAAGCGTTTTTTTTCATGGTTTCTGAACTAGGATGAAGCTTTATTCAGCAATGTGGCCATATAAACTCTGTGAGTTCTGTACTGTTGAATGGAGATGAGTGCAGCTAAATGTCCCCTGTAAAATCCAATCAGTAGAATTCTGTTCTCTGTCCTGAGTATTGCTCTTAGGCTTGTCAGATACAAAGGGTGTTGATAACCCTTGTACTTTGTTTAAAAGTCAATTTCAGTGCTAGCTTTTCAGAAGTTGACCTTGCATCTTAGTACATGCATCGTTCCAGCATGATACCTTCATAGTCAGATTTGTCTCACTAAGACAGGGCTTTTGGCTAGAGAAAGCAGCTGAGGAGCTGGTAGGACTGTCATTTTAATTTGGCACCAGTCTTGAAGGCTGTAGCTGAGATGGAGATGGGTCTGGTTTATCACTTTTGCACCTGATATGTGTGGGCCAGTACACTTTGAAATCTGACATACTGGCATGTCAAAACAGCTTTATTGTGCTGCAGTTGATTAATGTGTAATTTAATGTGGCTGTATCCAATTGCATCATAGTTGTCCCTGGTTTTCAGTGGAGCACGCATAAATTACTGTTTGCTGTCAGACTGATAAAGAAGCACATATGTCTGTCTTACCACCGATGCTGTGATTTGTTGAAAAGGTTTCCCAATAGAATAGTAGAGGTTGAAAAAATCAGGGCACTGATATAACTTAGTGCTTGTGTTTCTTGCAGGTTAAGACTCTTCCTGCATATTAGATGTAGACAAGCAAAATGTGCTGCTACTGTGATGCAGGAACCTGTCTTTGCTTCCCAGCCTGCCCAGAGAGTCTTGTTCGTTGTCTTTCACCACACAGGAGAACAAAAACTCTCGCAAGCACTTAACTTCAGGGAATCTCTCTGTATCTGACATTCCTTATACAGTTGTGGCATTAAGACTTCTGCGTTTTGCTTGTCTGGTGTTTCATCAAAAAGAAATGTTACAAAGGGGCTGTAAAATGGCATTGAGTTTATTACTGCCTGGTGACATTTACAGATGTGCTTGATTTGGGAAAACGAGTTGTTACCTTATCAGAACTTTTTTAATAGTGCAGCTACATTGTATGACCTCTTGTTACTGCATTCTTTAGTTTGAGATGAAGGAAATCTCCATTGGCATCTGGCCATTATAGAATGATCTGGTTGTTTTTTAGTCTGTTCCATCCTTTTGGAAGGCAAGCTGTAGAAGTTCACCTGTTGGGTTCTGTAAGCAATTAGTAATGTTTTGAACATTTCCTTTTGTTGGCTTCGTAGCTGTTCCGCTTCCCTGATGATCTATCCCGTAATTCTCTCCAAACTCTTTTTAGGAATACAGTGCATCTATGTGTAATGCTGTTGAATTATTTAGGACTGTTATGGTGTTTAGTGCGGCTGATGTGGCTGCTCATCCTGTGGAGCTCTGTTCTGTATGTGAGTATCAGAATTATCCACCGAGTGGGAAGAACAATACCAAGTTGAATCTTGTATCTCATAGTCTTGTCTCAGTTTCTGTACCTCTGCTGGTCAGGTTCTTGGTTTTACACAGGAGCCCAAACTTTTGGAGCCTGATTCAGTTATAACCACTGATCTGTGAGAACAAGATTTATTTGTGGGAGTCTTCCAGACTGCTAGCAAAATTAGTGCTTTCAAAATTTCAATTGTTACTTCTTCTGTTAGCTATTAACTTAATGCTGAATTGTATAAAAATGTACTTTTTATCAGCGATAAGAATTCAAATAACATAACTCATAAAACTGAATTTCTAAAGAAAAAGTTAAATTAACAGTTTTGGACTTCCTAGTCATTCCAGTGACTGTTTTAACCTTTAGAGGTGTCACTATTAGAGGCTGTAAAATTACCATGAGAAATGCTTCATCACAAATGTTTTGTTGTCCTCTACTACCTGATCCTTGAACATCAAGTTTACACTAAGCTATCAGTGTGTATAATGCTAATACTGCTTATGGTACGGCTTCAGCTGTGCTGTCATTTGCTGAAAGGAACTTCTTCTGATTTAACTTTTAGTAAAATTACTTTCATCTTTAAGAGTATTTGTAAATAAATTTTCAAGAATATTAATAGAAAGCTTTATGAAAGAGATTGTAAACATGTGTGTCTAAGTGTATGGTCATACACACATATGTTTTTATATATCACAGAATCACAGAATATGCTGAGTTGGAAGGGATCCACAATGATCATTAAGTCAAACTCCTGGCCCTGCACTTCATTCCCTCTAGGTTTTAGCTTATCCTAGAAAAGCTTTTCTCTTTAGGATCAAATATTCGTAATTTTTCTAATTATGGTCCCTGAACGTGAACCACCTTCTCTTTACTGGTAAACTTTTCTGTATGGTCTGATAGTTTGGTCTTTTAGGTAAAAGAAAAACGTCAGTCAAGAGTTCTCGTACTGAAACATGCTCACACACAAGGAGCCGATTGCATAGCTGTATTTGGCACAAAAATTTGTGTTTGGCACTTAAAACTGATTTGGGTGAATCATGGCTTCTGTTTCTCAGAAATGCACATTTCATGGTGTAGCACTGACTGGCTCCACGGTACTGAAAGACAAACAGATACATACCATTTTTCTGACTTTAGAAGAAATAAAATGTTTATCTTTTTGATCCAGAGTATTCAAGAGAGCTGTGTATTCTTTATATTAGTTTTTTCTCAATGCAGCATTTTTTTTTATGTGGTTGTTCATAACTAGAAATTAAGATAACATATCTTGCTTGTATTTACATCTTCATCACTTTTGGTGTATATTGCTTCAAATTTCATGGTTTTTTTTAATTAAATAATTCTTTTTCAAGGAGTAAGGGCACTGTCATTTTGCAGACTTCTGACCGTACTTGGAAGTGGTCTGGAGAAATTACTTGATTATAATATTCTTGTTGATATATGAATTGATTTATGACTTTTGTTACAGCAACAGAGAGAACTGCTCTAAATCCTTGCTTCATTTGTAGCTTAAGAAGTTCTCTCACTGAGTCTTTTAGTAACTTTGCAATTTGCTACGATTATTGGCATTCTTATTTTGTCATTCCAGTGGTCAGTATAATCATACAACATCTGAAGTTGGAAGGGACCTCTTGATATCGTCTAATGAAAAACTCTGTTCAAGCAGGATCAGCTAGAATAGGTTGCCCATGATTGTGTCCAGTCAGATCTTGAATATTTCCAAAGATCAATACTTCACAGCCTCTCCAGGCAATCTGTTTCGATGTTTGACCATTATCACAATCAAAAAGGGTTTTCCTGTGTTCAGATGGAATTGCATGTATTTTGACTTGTGCCTATTACATCTTGGCCTGTCACTGGGCACTGTCAATAAAAGTCTGTCTCCATCTTCACTCTCTTCCATCAGGTATTTATACGCATTGATAATGTCCCCACTAGAACTTATTTTCTCCCAGCTAGCAAGTCTCAGCTCCCTCAGCCTCTCCTCATATGAAAAGTGCTCCAGTCCCATTATTGAGCTTCACGGCCTTTTGCTGAAACTTCCTGAGGTAGTCTCTGTCTTTGTTGTGCTGGGCAGGTGAGAACAAGGCCCAGCAGTCCAGATGTGGCCTCACCAGTGCTGAGTAGAGGGGAGGAATAGCATCTCTTGGTCTGTGTTCAGCACTTCTGTGTTCAGCACTCCTAATGCAGCCCAGCTTAGGTTGTCCCTCATTACTTTGAGGGTGCACTGCTGGCATACGCTTAACTTGCTGTCATACAGGACCCCAGCTTCCTTCTCTGCTGAGCAGCTTTCCAGCCTGCTTTCCTGCCGTTTTCCAGCATCTCCGGGTCCCTTTGAATGGTAGCACAGCCACCTGGTCTATTGCTCACTCCACCAATTTTTGTATCAGTAGATGGAGTGACCGTGGCTTTGCCTAACCAAGGCTCTGTGAACTCCAAAGAATGGAGACACCTCCCATGACCTACCTGCTAACCTATCCCAGGGCTGCACCACACACCGGGGGAAGAGGGTACCCCCAAAGTACCATTTCGATCTCTTGAGCTACGTCTTGTGCCTGTTTCTCCTTACTGCTTCTTCTGATTCTGCCCAAGAAGGTTTGGTTCTGACTACTTTTCAGGCAGCTGAGAGGTGCTGTTAAAACCTTCTTGATGTGAGCTAACCTCTAGTTACCAATGCTTTTGTTAAGTGTTCTTTCTCTAATCCTAGTTCATCTTTTGCTGATACTCTGTAGGCGTAAATGCAGACAATATTTTTTTAACAGCATATAAAATTCTACTGTGGGATTTATTTTTTTGTGTTCTTTGTGTCTTCAAATTGCACTTCAGAACTATCTCCTCCTGAAGAGTTAACTATACACGAATTTCAGTGTTGCTGGGAATTTATGTACAGTTGCATGTAAGGGTGCTTTATACCAGCTGACAGAGATTGTGTGGTTCCTGCAGTCTGGCTCTGCACAAGCTGGGAAATGTTGGTGGAGGCATGAAGCTGTGGTTGTTAACTGGAGCAAACTTTTGCTTCCAGCCAGTTACCAATGTAGAAGTAGAATTTAGAAGTCTTGTACAAGCCTGTCATCTCTATAATTATGTGGCTATTAAGAAATGGGTGGAAGTTGAATGCTCTAAAATTATAGACTGTAATGATAAGACGTGGTTAGTAGTGATTCTGATGCAATTTTCCTTCTTGCCAACAGAATTTCAACAGCAGGAAGGCATGAAGTCCCATCAGAAAAACATGCAGCTCTATGACACACCCTATGAACCAGAAGGCAGTGGTGTGGAATCCGATTCTGAAAGTGTGGTGAGTCACCGTTTACGAGAAAGCAAATTGCCACAGGATGATGACAGGCCTGCTGATGAGTATGATCAGCCGTGGGAGTGGAACAAAGTCACCATCCCAGCTTTGGCAGGTAGGATTCCTAGATCCCAGCCTCAAAATTTTCTCTCACAGTTATAGCATATATACTTACAGTCTTTTGATGTGTATATGTGTGTGTGAAGAAATGTCTGAAAAGTAAATGTGGGTCATCCTTAATTTTTACCTGCTGCAGAAATATGGAACACTGCACTTTGTTTGGTACTTCAGCCAACCTGTTGTCAATCATCTTAGCACTTGTTGCTTATTACTAAAACTTCTGATTCTCCCACTCCTTGTCTGTACCCACATTTTAATGGATGGGATGTAGATAGTGTTTATTGTTGAGTATCTCTATGATGAGGAAGTTGCTTTGCAGGGTCCTGAAATTGTGGAGCGATTCTCAAAAGGACAGTGTGATGAAGTGTTGGGGATGAGGAGGAAAGAAAAGAGATGTGGCTCTGGGAGTGAGCATGGAAGAAGCCTGAGAGCAATGATTATTAAGTAGTCAGTGTACATTTACCGTAGGTAAATCCTGCTTGACAAACCTGTTTGCTTTCGGTGTTAAAACTCTAGATCTCTTAATGGAAAGAGACCAGTTGGTGTCATCTGTGTTGGCTTTAGCTTTCAGCATGTTGTGCCGTGGCATCAGCTGTGTTTGGAATGTTGTAGCCTACATGGGTGGACTAGTAGATTTATGAAAACTTATCAGGGTCATTGACCTTAAGAGGTAGTGTTAGTGATTCATACTCTTCCTGGAATCTGGTTACAAGTGTGATTCCTCCAAGGATATGTTCTGGAACCCTTCCTGTTTAGCATACTTACTAGTAACCCAGAGCAGAAGGAGAGGAAATGCCCCTTACCAAGCTTGGAATAACAGCCAAGGGAGGGTGTGTGCAAAGCTTGCATTCTGAGGGACCTGAACAGGATGGAGAAATGGACTGACAATAAGCTTAGAAATGCTAATGAGAAGAGACCCAAGGACTTGTATTTGGAGGAAACTTAACCCCTGCAATGATACGGACCTAGATCTGGTTGACTTGCTGGGATACACCTTTCCTAGAAGGGGTTTAAGGAGTTCTGGGGGAAAGTGGACTAAATGTGGCTAGCAATGCTCCTCACCATGATAAAGGCTAGCAGCATGCTAGCCTGTGTAAATAAGAGCAAGCCAGTGGGTGAAGTGAAGTGACTGTTCCTCTTTACTTTGCATTTCTTGGACTATGCATAATGCTGTGGCAGAATTCTGATATAAGAAGGATGTTGATAAATGTTATTGTCAGCACAGAGCCAACAAAATAACCAGAAACTGCAGCACATGACAGCACATGTGAAGAGATGCTGAGAGAACTGGGCTTGCTTAGCCTGGAGAAGAGAAAACTTTGGGTGAGACATAATGGGAACTTTCTAATGCCTGTGAGGAGATCCTCAATAAGATGGAGCCAGTTTCTTCACAAATGAGCAGGTGTGTGATGGGAAGATGAGATAGAAGATGAATCAGGAGAGGTTCTGACTCAATATAGGAAGTTATTTTTCTCTGCAAGAACAGTTAAGCATTGGAAACAATTGTTAGAGCTCTTACAGTCTCCATCTTCAGATTTTTTTCATCCTGTGTGAAGAAATGATTGGATAAACAACCTGATCTGATCATGTAGATTCCCACACAAGGACAGTGATTGTGTGCTACCCAGAAGTGGTTTTTCTTTCACAAACCAGCAACTTCTTTTTTTAACAATGCTGAGATGCCAGCTGTGGGACCAGTATACATCTGTCTCCAGTGAGATCACATTTCACAAATTTTTCAAATAGTAATACAGCAGCTACAGACACTGGATTATTATTTTTAAAAGTTAAGTCTTAAGAGTCATATGTGTGCATATGTAAATCATAGACATTATTCTTCATGTATTGGTCATATTGTATGAAACTGATGAGTTTTACCTCGTTTGGATTTTGTCTTAAGCTCTGTGTTCATCTTCATGCCCACTTTTTTGGTCTTTATCAGGTAAATTCTGAAAAAGAGTTTTGTTGAGTTGTTTAGAAAAGAAGAATCTTAGGTTTGTCAATTTTTTTCTTTATATCTACTTTTCAGTTTTTACATATAGCTGTAAATTAACAAGGTCAGTCTAGTACAAGATTTTACAATTCGCTTATGTGTAAATATTCTTTAAAGTACTATGTAGTTATGAAAACACACAGAGCAAAGTATTGCTTTACAGAACTAATACACTACAGAGAGGTTTAATTCAATGGTGTTATGATATGGTTGGCTTACAGTTTCAGCATGGAGAATTCTTATTTAAAATAAGAAGAATAAACACTTTTTGAGATTAATTAGATTTCTCTGATTACATCTGCCGTTCATTATAGATTAGTTTGTTTTAGTTACAAAGTTATTTGTCACAAAGAAATGTCTAAGGATTGGCTGCAAGCACAGTTGCAAGCTGCTGTTTCATCTGGTATCTCTAGACTTCATCTTGGTCCTAGGAGTTGTAAATGTTTAGAATAAGGAAAGAAGAGGTCCAGCTTTGAAGTTTGAAATGGTGGAAGGTTTGCAGTGGAGAAGTGCTGACCCTCTGCTAAGATGTACGAAGTGCTCTTCTGACTTACTTGGTGGTTCTATAGTTTGGTGGTTCTCCAGGAAAGGGTTTTTTCAGTTCATAGCTGAGATGGATTTTTCTGAAAACTGCAGTGTTGGTCTAACTGGTATTAAAATTTCTAGCGATAGGTAAATCCCGCTTTACAGGCCCCCAGTTACCATCTCCCAATTACATGAAACTGTGGAGATCCTGGAGAGACTCTCTGCTGAAACTTTTTTGTTTTGAAAAATTCATCTGAAGGGAATGACAGATATTTGTGATGTGAATTGCAGACACAGAGACTTATGCAGCAAATGTTTTTGATTTGTCAGGTGATAGACCATAGAAACAAACCAAAACGTCAAGCTACACTACAGTTATCATGAACCTGATTACTCATGCAAGTCTTTGAAGGAAAAAATTTGTTCTTGTGCCATGATTTCAGGATTTGTTGCTGAAGCATAGCTAAAACCTGTTTATATCCAACCTGGACTTTGAGATTTGTCAGAATGAAAGCATGCACAAGCTACGAAATCTGCTGAGGCTGAGGGGAGTGTGTCTGTGCTCTGACTCCTAAGCATGGGGCTGGAGCTGGTGTCATGCTGGCAGTGTGGATGGAACAAGCTGTACGTAGCCTACGGATTTTGCTGTGCTAAAAGATGCGTCTCTGTGTAGCAGAACTGGAATGCAGCATTTTGACTGTCTGCAGCTGGAGTTCTTTCTCAAACAAATTTGGGTTTGTTTTATTGGAGGCCATACAGCTGATGCTAAAATGTGGTTTTGATGGCTTTTATGGGAAGTGAGCAGGTCTTGTTAGAACTCCTGCTGAGCTGGGCAGACTGGTTTGCCCAGAAGAGTGGAGGTTGGCAAAGTAACAGGAACAAAGTGGCTTTCAGGTGCACAAGTCTGGCTAGAAAAGGAGATAACACCAGGGAGAGCCCACTGGATAGACAGAAGATAGGATGGGCATCAGAGGGCCCATTCAAGAATGTCACTCTGACACTGGCTTCCGCTGAGTTTATGAGAAATCTGTCCTCTTCGAACTCTCGTGTGGGCACAGAAAACCTTTCAGTAAAGGAAATGCCTATGAAGTCTGTAAAGCCCATCTTTGTACTGCTTTACAAAATATATGGCCCTCTCTTATAAAGAGGGTCTCAATGATCAAGAGGGCCATTTGGTAGTAGTTTCCAGCAGTGGTCACGGACTCATGGAAGGAGGATTTATAAATGCCAGACTTTTGCTGGCTTCTACTGCTGTTGCACAGAAAGATGGTTCCTAGGACCCTGACAGACTTTAAAGCAAGGGAGTTCTGGCATGCTGCTGTCACAGGGCTATGGCAGGAGTTACAAGGCAGTGGAAGAGAGGCCATGTGGAGAGTGCAAAAGTCAGGTATTGCAGTCAGTTCCATAACCACAATAGCTGACTATACTATAGCTTTGTTAAAGAGAAGAGTCATAGCAGCCAGAATTCAGACCTGATTACAACATTGGGTGGACAGGTACCTGACTGGGTATCACACTTGTTGCTTTAATCTGCCTGGATATCCCTTCAAGACTGCTTCTTCCTGACAAATTAATTCACAAAGAAAAGGGGAACAAAAAAAAAAAGAGAAAAGGCCAGATGTCCAGAGACATGTCTGAACTTTTCAAACAGAGAAAAAAACCCCAACATTCAAAAGCATCTGAAATTTAACTTTGTCTTATTTTTGTAGAACAGTTCCTACCTCTAACCGTCATGTTAGTGACTTTTTACACAAGCATATAGAGATAACAGAAGAGGGAATGTTTTTAAACTAATGAAGGAGAGGTTTAGATTAGATGCTAGGAAGAAAGTTTTTAGTCAGAGGTGGTGAAGCACTGGAACATGTTGCCCTGTGTGACACTGTGGATGGCCCATCCCTGGAACTGTTCAAGGCCAGTTGGATGGGGCTCTGAACAACGTGGTCTAGTGGATGGAATCACTGCCTATAGTAGCATCTCCGTGCCATTAGGAGATTGGAACTAGATAATCATTAATGTTGCTTCCAACCCAAGCCATTCTATGATTCTGCGTTGTAAAGATATAGCTGGTAACAGTCAGAACTGAGTTCGTTTGGTGAACTGTATTTTTTGGTGTCTGACAGATGTTCCTTTTTCAAAAGGTCATATTAAGCTCACTGGTTTTCAGAGAGTACCCGAGTTACATCTGGGTGTTTTTCTTACAGCTAAAATAACAATACTGCTCATATATGTCACGGGCAAGTATACACATGCAATGTTTCTCGTTGTTATGCTAATCAGCTCTCATTATCCAGTAATGAGGTTAAATCTGAGTTTATATTAAGAAAGAATCAACGTATTTCTGCCATGCATACTTAGGAATGTGATTGAATGCATTTGCCCAAATTTTGCAATTAAAAAAAATTTATTTTGCTATAAAAGAATTCTAAAAGCATCTCCAGAACACTTTCCTCATCTGGCATGTCTCTGTGTATTATCTTTTTGAACTTTTTGAACATTGCAGCTGTCTGCTTTAAAAGACTGCTTTAAAACACTAAATACTACCACCCACATGCCTAATTGGCTCTGTGTTATAGTAAGTTCACTTCTAAATGCATGAGGCCTCTAAGTTTTGTAGGGAGTCCCTTCAGTTTTCCTTGTAACATTTTTCCCCGCTAGTGCTGTTGAAACTCACGTCGGGGCTGATTGAGCTGTCTGTGCTTGTGGCCACTGTGATTTTTACCTCCTGACACAGTGAAGGTTCTCTGCCTGGTCCTCACTGGTCCTGGACCTTAACATAAAATCATCTGCAGCTGGGAGTGTTAGTTTTTGATGAAGCAGCAAACCATAGGCGGCAATGAGAGTCAGGAATATGGTGCGGGTAGATTCTCTCACTATTCCTGTCAATATTGTGTCCTTTAATTTTTTTTTAAATTGTAAATATGTGGAATCTATAAGTGTAAAATGAGGATGCTGACATCATTAGTATGTGCTTGGCTACGGGTGTTGCAGTGCTCTAATAAGTTACAGCTCTGCAAAAGAAGTTGTATTGCTTTTCTTGGAATAGTATAGTGAGAGAAATGATGAAAGGCTATTTTTGTTTTTTCCTCTCTGTTTCCTAGATTTTAAAGGCAATAGCTTTGTGCCAGGAATGTGTAAGTGGATGCACTGTTAATTCTTTGCTGCTTGACAGTATTTCTGATACGGATAGATGGGTGTTAGCTGCCTGATTTGCACCCAGGTCACTGTTAGGATGATACAACATAAACTGAGGCAAACTGACGTTCTCATTTATTTGCTTTTGGAATTATGGCAGGTGACTGAAGGCTTGTTACTGTTACTTTTTTAGTGGCATCATCTCTGGAGGATCAAAATATCAAATGTTAAGATAAGCACTTAAGATAGTTATTGTAACAAGGTTTAGAAGAGTGTGAATTCTGTTACTGGAAAAGCAAGAGAGTTTTAGGACTGTACTTTGCATAGTAAGAAACCCATGATACATATAGCTTTGTAGATAAAGCATCTTAATGCTAGTGGGTATATGTTTATTCTCTGTAGTGTGTGAAAACCTCTCTTAAGTGCTACAGCTCTTTTGGTCCTTGCTAACCTTGCCTGGAGAGGTAATTATTGTGTATCTTGCAGCCCAGTTTAATGGAAGTGGGAAACGTCGAGCATCTCCTTCTCCCTCAAATGACCAGCACAGGCAATTAAGAGCACCTGGAGGAGGCTTTAAACCCATCAAACATGGCAGTCCAGAATTTTGTGGGATCCTGGGAGAGAGAATAGATCCAACTATTCAACTGGAAAAGCAGATGTAAGTAAGCACAGTAATTGTTCTCTAGCTCTTTGCCTCCCCACTTACAGGAGCAGCAAGTGACCAGATCCTAGCATCAAGCTTCCCTCCTCAGTATCCCCAAAGCCCCAAAGATCTACTCTTATTAGTCCTGCGAAGTGTAAGTAATTCTTGTGGGGGAACAAAATAGTGTTAAACAGGAAACTCGTCTCGGGATCAGTGAATTTCATCTGTCAAGTATGTGCAATTACTCTGTTTTCAACCTTGTTGTTTATACTGCATTAGGGAAAAAAAGTTGTATATCACATATAACGAAATTCTGCTTAAAAGCGGCATGAATGCCTTGTGTTTGTGACTGCAGAGCATATTTCTAACACATCAGACGTGACCTGCATCTGGCTGTGATTCTCCTCCAGGAAGAGAATGATAAGACCACTTAAAAGGCTTTCAGAAAAGAGATTGTTATTTCTACTCTCGTGGTGTCAGACTTGAGAGTGGTATTTAGATGCACTTCTATCAGCTCCAAATTCAGGTTCTGAGTGAATTCCCTGTAGTGAATGTCTGGTATCCACAAGACTGGCCCCTGTCCTGCCTCACTGTTGCCCTTCCTTGAACAATTTGGCCAGACTGGAGTGTATGATGGAATGACCCACTGTCCTGTATCATACCAAAGGTGCAGCCTCAGAGAAGGGGCCAGAATTCCTGCTACACAGAGAAAAATCCCTATGTGGAGCAATTTACAAAGGTTAGACTGATGCTTCTGGGCACTGAGAAGCCAGTGGATTCATGCAGTAAAGTGAAGAAGCTGTGTCTTGAATCCCTGAAGGCAGTTCACTCCAGGAACTGTCATTCTGAGTTAGAGGCAGAATTTATTTGCACTGGAGAGGGAGGGCATAATTTAGCATGGAG
Source organism: Rhagologus leucostigma (assembly GCA_013397725.1). Taxonomy (NCBI): domain Eukaryota; kingdom Metazoa; phylum Chordata; class Aves; order Passeriformes; genus Rhagologus; species Rhagologus leucostigma. The sequence continues at coordinate 243,586 of VZTD01004010.1, read as the reverse complement.
GTGAGTGTGCCCTTTTTGAGAATACTGTGTTCTTTAATGCTATTCAGAGAATTACCAATCCTTTTGCACTTCAAATCCTCAGTAGGAGGGAATCCTCTCGTAATGTTTGAGAGGAGGTAGTTCCAGAAATTGCTTTTCCTTGACATTCTATTTTTCTAGGCAGTATTTGGAAGCTTAAGTTTGAAACAGATAATAATATCATCTGCATGTTGTCGTGTTCCATCTAATCAACCTCAGCCTTTGAACCATCTGCCCATTGACAGATTGTGTGCTTATCTCCAGTAGAGGAAGTAGCAACCATTACTGTGAAATCAGTCACTGATATTGTTAGGTAAATGACTAAAAGGCTGTACATTTAACTGTAAATTTGATCCTCCAGTTTGGGTAGTTCCAGCTCACCAAAGTTGCTCCCCCACCCCCAAATACAATTAAAATAACTGCAGCAAGGTGAGTTTCTGTTACCTAGTTTTTGTAACTCATAAATATGTTGTTGTGTTGTTCTGTCTTTTAGTATAACTGCAGTTACATGTAACAACTGAAAAGTGCAGGTCTAGTTTTTCCTTCTTTAACTATTCAAATGCCAGTGACATAAGGTTATTTTTGGTTCTTGTGATGGATCAAACCTAAAATGAATGCACAGTTAACAATAATGTGTTAGAAAGTGGAAGAGTTTACATTTATTGTACCACAGATGATTCATAATAATTCAAATTACTCAAGCTTTAATAGTGTGAGACATCTCCACAGAACATGCCAAACCCTTCCTTCTTTTTCTGCTAAAGTGGAATCTGTTTTTGCAGGAGGGAATACAAGATCTATAGGAAAGGAAGCACACAAATTGGCGAGTGGATAGGTAGGTTAGGATATTCCCCCAACAGGCAGAAATACCAAGGTGTGTTAGTATATCAAGAAAATATTTTTAGTTACTTGTGACTGAGGAATCTGTAACTATGAACTTAGTAACTCACGGACCCAGGGGAATCAAAGTAATTTGTTCTATTTCCTCAATAACAGTGTAAAGAAAAAGTGTGTTCTGCTGTTTCCATTGTCTTACTAAAAGTGAATGCCTCCCAGCCTTATAATCAAGATCTGGTGGTTTCCTGTTTTGCTCTAACTCAGAAATAGAGTAGCGTTGTGCCTTATATAACCTGTAATAACTTACTTTACTTACTGTATAATTGATACTGCTCTCCTGTCTTCAGTGGAGCTATGGCCCCTCAGTGGCTGACACCTGAGCATGACAAAGGGACGTCAGGAACAGCATTCTGTAAACCACAATCAGGGTGCTTACAAACTTGGGAGGAGATCCCGATAAGGGTCAGAGTGTGTGATTATGTTGGGATTTTGCTTTCGGGTTTGCATTGTGTGCCTGTGTTTTCCAGGATATCTTAGAAGACATTCGGGTTATTCCATGCTTTGACACTGGTGTCTTTCCAAGCCGTCGTTGCACTTTTTTAAAGACTACATCACTGATGTTTGAATCTTTGACCTTTCTTCACAAGTGCCTATATGCTGACATTTAGAAAAATAAGCACACCCAGGACAAACAGACCCAATACAGTTGAACAGCAAATCACTCAGGAACTTGAAGCTGGTTATCACACTATGCTTATCTCTGTAGGTAGCTGGAACAGGAGCAATTTGAGTGTCCCATTTACATGGGCATATGACTCACAAGCAATTATACTTCTGGATACTGCTGTTTACTGTCAGCTGTAGCCAAAACAGCTTCCAGACGTCACATCTGAATCAGATGTTCTCTTATCAACTGTTTTACTTTCAACTCTTAAAAGCAGGTTTTTCTTCCTCAAACCAGCCCTGTGTTCTTTTTCCATTTTTCTCTGAATATCGGAATCTAGGATATCTCTCTGGTTGTGGTAAGGTAATATTTCCCTTTTGTTTAATTTGGCCCTTTGGAGAGAAAAGAAAATAAAGATAATTTTAGCTTAATAGGTATAGTTTTTAAATTCTCCCAAATCCTTTTTATGATTCCCACTTGTGTTAATATTATTCCTTCACACACAGAAGGCAGTCTAGTCTTTAAATCGCTTACTGAGAAATATCATTCACCTGTAAATAGCTAATGGGAGATGAGGAGGACACTGCCTGAAATCATCTGCATCTGTGTCTCCATCTTATTTGTGAAGTGATGAAGCCGTCAGGGCCTCCCTTTCTAGTCTGTCTTGACTATACAAAGTATAACCTCTTTTTAGTTCCTGCTAATGCAGACTTTGGTTCTAATCAAGCAAACAGTGAATTTTTAATTTGAACACCAACATTTTTTTTTAAGCACACTCATCAGATTTGACAATGGAGACACCAGCACAAAGTAGTTAAGAGCATGATTTCTGTCGAAGAGATTTATCTGGTCTTTATTCACTTATCTTTTAGTTGGAGCATCTTTCTTAGAGTAAGAACAAATGGAATAAAACTCTTTTACACAAAGAAAACAACAGTTCCTAGTAAGAACAGACAGAGACCACTTCTGATGTGTGCATTGTCTTGCTTAGGCAGACATGGTAGTGTCACACAGTGCTCCAAAGTGCGCCTGGCAGTTGCAGGGAGGGAGCGGTCTTCTTCAGGGAAGTGTTTGACCCAGTACAGAGCCAGACACACTACATTGCTCTGGAAACTTTGGGGAAGGATCAGAGTGCATACTCGTGGTGTCTGAGATTTTGAAAGCTGATACAGAGCAGCATGTGCTGAGAAGCTTCTTTGTTTGCAGGGACAAGTTTAATGAAGGACTCACCTCTCCTCTACCGATTTCCGTTTTTCCCAGATTGTTCACACCCACTCCACAGATCCACCAGAGATTTATATAAAGCTCTCAGAGTTGCCACAGCTTTGTTTATAATTTGTCTTTTTGATAGATCTTCACACTTCATCACTCTTCTCCTTTTTCAAAGGTTTATTTTAGCAAATCTTTTCCACTGTTAGCTCTTCATATTCTGCGCCTGTGATCTTCTGTTTCTTTGCTTTTGTTGTCTTTTTATGTCGTATATTAGTTTAAAAACTGGTGTATCTCAGGGATGAAATAGAAAAATGTGTATATCATGGATCTGCTGTTTGCAAGACAGATTATAATGTGTTGCTCTAAATGGGAATTTGTTACATGAACATGTGCACCAATCTTATTGTGTGGTCTCCTGATCTGAGTTTTTCCTCTCAGCTGACAGGAAATACAAGCCTCCACAATTTGTAATAACGTCGTCTTGTGCTTTTTATCCATAATATATTAGATTTTAAAGGTATCCATGTGCTATTGATAAAAATTCATACCTTAAAAAATAAAGTAGTGAAAGCAGTATGAGTGGGAATATTTGCATGTGTATTAACATCTTTGCTTTTTTTCTAGATGGTATCATGGAGCAATCAGTCGGACAGATGCAGAAAACCTGTTACGTTTATGTAAGGAGTGTAGCTACCTTGTAAGAAATAGTCAAACAAGCAAGCATGACTATTCCCTTTCACTGAAGTAAGTACTTCTCAGTAAAACATGGTAAATGTATTTATAAGCCCTAACTTCTCTGGTGCAAGACGAGAAAATTATCCAGTTTATTGCTGCACTGGTTTAGCTCTGAAGGGCTCCCAGAGAGTTTGGGACTGTCAGCCTGCATGATGTACAGTTACAGTCACTGAATTAGTACCTTCCTATCTGTGGATGTTAAGAGATTTTTAGTCTTCATTTGGTATCCACTTAACTAAATAAACTTGGATTAATTTTTTTTCTGGTTCTAATTTGAAATGCTCCTGCTGCTTCTGCTTTAGGCTGAATAAGGAACTGTATTGTTTGGGGATTTTATTCCTTTTGTTTTGTGTGCTTTACTGGAATAAAGCTGTAGAGCACTGCTATGGTTCTTCAAAGTAAAAAGCCCAGGACTGAGGATGAAAGATCTACAGAATTAGGAAATGAGCAGTGTTCCAGTCTTACCGCTGCTCTGAATTTGCATTATTTAGCTTAGGCTGAGCTGGGTGCATTACAAGTGTTGTCTTCCAAATACCATGAAACAGATTCATAGAACAGTTGGGGTTGGAAGGGATGATCAAAGACCATCTAACCCAGCTCTCCTGCCCATGACAGGATCATGAGTTCACTTCATTTTCTAGCTGAGGAAGATTGTCAAGGTTTTCTGTGCAGGAGAAAAAGAAGCCCCTTGACCTAGGTATAGGCTGTACAGGTGCATGGAGAAATGTTTCCTTTCTTTCCTTCTTGCAGGATAGGGTCTGATGTGGAACCTAATCTTCCAAGTAGGTCTGGGATACAGGCCAACTTGCCCTTTTCACTAGCATTATTCCTGCCAGTTTGGCTTTTATGCCATTTCTTCACAGGTCTGTTCAGAAGATACATTTTGCTGCTGAGAATGATGATGATACCTGGTGGTAACAAGCAGTTTTATAAATAGCACCAAAGCTGATCCTTTTTATCACATTCATAGGTTCATTAGAATCACAGGCCCGTGTCTACCCTACCTTGGTTGGTCTGATGGTCTAAACAGTACATTTCAGACTGGTATTATATCCCCACTTTGGGTTGAGAGGAAGTGCATAATTTAAACTAGTTTAAGATTCCATTCTAGGACTTGGGAAGAAAAATATTTTGTAGGATATTGTAAGTCATTATTCCTTTGCTATTATTTTTGGGATCTCTCTGTAGTACAGAGGTTTGCCTTGAGCTGGAATACATCTGCTTTAGAATTGTGGTTCAGTTCCTATTGTCTCTTTTGTCATTTGATTTGTGTATTCTCCAGTATAGGCGTCCTCTAGATATTTTCAAACATTGAAGTATTAATGGCACAATCTTTGGAATAAATTTTCTCTCAGGCTTAAATTTTCCCCTAAATTTAAAGTCTTGGACTATGATCTTGTTCTTAAAGTATTTCACTTAATTCTTGCATCAGCCCAGTGATTTTTGTTATTCAGCCAGAGGAAAAGGTGATAGTTAAATTTATATTTTGTTACTTTGGAGAGCTGAGTTCATGCCTTTAGTATCCTTTTGTAGTCTCCTTGCATGGAACTGCAGTGTTCACTGTTATCTGTTAGGTGTGTTTGTGCTTCTCAGAGACCTTTACTACCATGTATGAGTCAGCATTTTTTTTTTTCAGTTAAAGGTTTCATTTCTGCTTCAGGGAGAAAGTAAGAACACACCCTGATTTTGTACTGAGGTTAAGTAACAGTAATTTAAAATCTATTCTTCAATTTCATGTGACAAGCTTTTTCTAAAAATAAAACAGAAAGCAAAAACCAAAACCAAGCCACTTCACTCTAGTTTTAAGAGTTTTCTTTTCTCTAGTAACAAAAGATTGTTTCCCAAAACACAGCAGTGAGAATCTACCCAAATATTACCTATATTTGAAAAGTGAAAAGATGATAGAACTTGCTCATTTTCATTTAAAATAACTGAATGTTGTACAATGGAGACATCTCCGAAGACCATTTTTTTCCAATAGCAGGAAACCTTTTTGTGTTCTGTGGACATTGAGAGGGCCAGACAGGCCTTAACTTGCATGGGGAATTTGTGTGAGATATTTGTCTGATTCAAATTCCAAAAATTATCATTCCAAATATAATGAAATGAGCTTGAAAATAGCTTCATCTCTAAATTAAAATGCATCTGTGTATAAAACAGTCATTGAGGTAGTTTAAGTTGCTCTTGTTAATGCCTGTCACTTTGAGATGGTGTAGTTTACCCAGTGAAATTTAATTGCATGTGTATTAGCTGTCTCTGAGGGCATCAAAGAAGGTCTTATTGAAGTACACATTTATGTTGCTCATCTCGGTTAGAAACAGGGAATTGTTATTGTTGATGACAAGTGTTTGAAGCTAAAAGCATCTTTCTATGGATTGTGATCTAAAGAGCTAAGCCTCTTTGTCAGCATTGTTTAAATCCTCCACAGCAGACGAGGGAAAGAATATGATCTACCTTCCCTGAACAAAATGATCCCAAAGGCATGAGGGGTAGCTGTACATCCTCTTGAATCTCCTCTGTCAGCCCTGGATTGCTCCCTGTGTTTCCTCTTCTCTGTATTCCTTCAGGATTGTAGATATTTGGCTCGCTCATACCCACCCACTCCTTCCTTAAACCCAGTTATAATTGCACAAGGCTGGGTAAAAATTGGAGACCCATACTCCTGCTAACTGTGCTGTGACCAGGAATTCCTGGCTGCTATTGAAATGCCTGGTTTCAAATTCCTTGTCTGAGACCTGTTCTTTACTAACAAGCAGGCTGGTGAAAAAGGTAGAAGTAGATGTGCAAATTAAAGAAGGAGAGGCATTTCTTACTTGTAAATGTTTTAGGTGTTCAGCAATTACTTCAGTGCACATCAAGCTCACCAGAGGTTTCTTCCTGATGTAACCGTGGAACAGGACCTTAGGATAGAGTCACCGTGTTCCAGTCTTGCTCGGTGAAGACCAGGCACCAACTGGGCTCTACTAGCTAAACCTTTCAGTCAGGATTTCCCCTTCCCAAGGGCTCCTGCAGAAATGTGCACTGTGCCTACAGCACTTCATTTCCTGACTCGCATTTCAATTTTGGGAAATGTGACTATTCTTAATTTTAGTTTAGGATTATCTCACAAGTTAACTAAATGTGCAGTCTGTGAGTAAAAACAGTAACAGGCATTGCTTTCTGTTGTCAGATAGTTCCTGCATAATCGTAGCCACCGGGAAGTACAGAGCTGAGTTCAGAGAGGGTGGTGCCTATTGACATCCTGATCCTGTGGACTCATAAACAGGCATGTGGTTTCCCTGAATAGCAAAGGAAACTGCAAGCTATGTTTTTTTGTCATCGCAGTCTGTAGAAGTGGTCCTGATTTCCAAAGTTGAGTACATGAACTTTGGGTAGTTCTGGATTTTGGATAAATGCTGGACTTGCACCTTTCTGTCAGTTTTTGTTCTTGGAAGTGACTCTTGTAATATTGTAAAAATTACAATTTTCTTCTGACAGTATAATTTACAAAGAGGTAGTGGGATTTTTGATATGTCTCTAATTTAGCAATTGAATAAAAATATGTAAAAGTGTTTTACTACTCTGCTGCTAGCCTAAACTATAATGGGTCCTGGCTGTTAGCAGAAAGCACAGATTCTGTCACTTCTACAGAAAATCCAACAAGCTAAACATTCTCACTACCTTCAAAGCAGCAGATGGGAACTAATTCTAGAGAATGGAGCCTGGGCTCAGTGGTGATCTTCACACACTGGGTGCAAAGGAACACTTCTAGACCTTGTTTGTAGGGGAAGAGACGTTGTTTATTTTATCATGGAGACAGTGTCTGTCAGGTGTAGAATGACAGTGTTGTGTATAATGTGCTTGAAAAAGCAAAACTGAAACAGGAAAACCAGTTCATAGGCCAGCCTCTGAATGTTTCCAGTAAATGATTTTTCAATTTTTTTTTTTTTGGTCTGGGTTAATTAGTGGGTTTTTATTTTTCAGAGGAGGTTTTATTTTCTATTCTTGTTGCTATACATTGATGTGAAACATTATAGGCTTTGTTAAAAGTAGCAGCACGTAATATAAGTTAAAATTATGGAATGAAAAAGCATTTCTGAATGGAAAAAGACCACAACATGTATTTCCTACATTGCTAGAATTTTTTTTTCTATTGTTACTACAAAGTTGTTACTTTTTTCCTTGTGCAAGTGACATTTCATCAAAATGAACGGAGAAAATCTGTTCTGACAAAACAGTGCTTTATTCAGCAAAAATAGTACTCAGAAGACTTAGCCAAACTTTCTGATTGTGAACACTGAATGATGTTTCAAAGCCATTAATATTTACTGGAAGGAAATACTGAGTCTAATATCTAATTAATATTTATTAAACCTTCTTTTATCACACTTCATGCATAAAATCAAAAAAGCACGTTCTGATCAACAGCCCAATTCCTTTCCCATCCTCATTGGGTTTTGAAAACTGAAAGAAAATATGTGGGGAAATTGTAATTCAAAGTCTCTTGGTGTTATGGTTGTGTTGCCAAACATTTTAAACAAGGTGTGACTGACTGTTAGTCATGTATCAAGTATTGTGTCTGTGTAAACATCTGTGCTTGAGAGTTCCAAAGAAATTTGGTGCAAGGATTAGCAATTAGCAATTCTCTTCTGTACTTAAAACTCATGGGAATGGTTCCAAAAAGGAAAGAAAGGATAGAATATTGTCTCTAGTAGCACCGTTTTCCCTCAGGTGAATGAAATGTGGGGAAGAGTTATTGCAACATTTGAAAAACCACCATGACATTCAGAATTCACATGGTAACAATATCACATGCCTTAGTTCAGGTCCCAACATCTTCTCTTGGAAAATATGTCTGTCTTATCTCTTCAAGGCACTGGCTCTCATCAGTGTTCACATATGTGAACTGTTTAGATTCTTTTCTTTGAAACTCTTGGGCCTGGCGGGTTCTAATAGTTATTGCTGTTGAAAGAGCTGAAAAATAGGCATTTCAAAACCAGGACTACTCAGGCACCTGTTCAGGCAGACTCCAACAGTGCTTCAAAAACTAAGCAGAAACTTACTTACAGCCACTTCAACCGTGAAGCTTTTTTCCCCATCATTGCCTGAAATTTCAGTCATCTCTTTTCATACTAGAATCAGAGCTTAGATTGAAAGAGTTTGGAGGAAGAGGGAGTATGACTTCCAGGTTCCTTTTTGACATGGTCCCTGTATTCCAGTCACTGGTCTAGCAGCAATAGTGCTGTAATCAAGTGCAGATACATTCTGCCCTTACCTGTTCCTAAAGGCACTGATTCTCTGAGTCCAGGCATACCAGGGAGACTGTGAGACAGATTTCAAGGACAAATAGAGAAGATGAGACAGCACAGAAGGATCCTCGGTATAAATATGGATAGTTTCGCAGAACAGTTTACAGTTGAAAGTGTTTAACTCAAGGACGTGATTTCAAGGTCCTAAGTTGACTTTTTACCAGCTTAATTTGTTCCACATTATGGAAGATGAGAATTGTCTGTTTTGATATGTCTACTTGCAACCAGTGACAGTTCATTTGAAACAGGGAGGGCAGATAGCACATTCACAGTGTAATTTTTGGAAACTAAAAGAGGGCAGAAAGGGAGTGAAGGAGGAAAATATTTTAAAACATAATCTTTGCTTTCATCCACCAGTAAGCCTGAAATAATTCTCAGTTTAAAGAGTTCTGGACATCCAGAAAAGTGGGGTGGATAGAAATCAAGTCTATCATTAACAATGTGGTATTGGCTGTAAACACTAGCAATAAGTAAAACCAGTTCATTGACTGAATGTTCTTGCCTTCTCGGTTCTACTCCTCTATGAACAGAAAATTTGCATGTGAGACACTGCAAAGCTTTGAAGTCAGTTTCACATACCTTCCAGTTGCCTAGAGAGATCTGCTTGCCAATGGACCTCTGGAGGAGTCTAGTCCAATCCCCTGCTCCAAGCAGTACACACTTACCAGGTTGCTGAGTGCTTTGGAAACTTGTGAGGATGAAACCCTTCTGACCTGCCTGATCGTGGTTCCCAGGCTCTAGCACCCTTGTGAGGAAGAAGTCTCTGTGTCCAGTGGGAGCTCCCTTGCAGCTTGTGCTTGTTGACTGAGAAACTTGTTTTCTCTGTAACTCTCCTTTTTAGGCAATGGGTGATTGCAACCTGGCACCCTCCGTCTCACCTTTTCTTCTCCTGGAGACTAAACAGACACAATTCCCTCAAGTCTATCCTCCTACGTCATGTACTCCCACCCCCAGACCACATTTAGTGGTCCTGCTCTGGATATGCTCCAGTATTGACATCTCTTATTACGGGACACCCCTCTCACCAGTTACAGATGCAGCCTCGTAAGTGCTCTGTAGAAGTAGTAGTCACTCTCTTCCAGCAGCTGGCTGCACTTTGCTGTGCAGCCCAGGCTGCAGTAGGCCTTCATGGGCAGTCCATTGAATCATTCTCCTTCCCACTATGTGTCTTCCCTACCATAGTTCCTTTTCTGGCCCATTGTGCCCCAGCTTGCACTGCTGCTTGGGTTTGTTCCATCTCAAGGGCAGAAGCTATAGGTTTGCCTTGGCTGTATTCCCTTAGCCTGCTGTTCGTAACTTCTATCTCACATTCTTTTTCACTCACCTTCACAAACAGTGTGGCCTTCCAGAAGGCTCAGCTGTCATGATACAGCAGAGATTCTTTTTCTGTAAGCCAAGGGACTATGTGCTACTCAAACCTGAGTATATACATAGGTTCTTTTTGGGGAAGCAACAGCTGTCTGTCATGAATACATGGCTTGTACCAATTTGTTCCTACTATGTGCATTGTCTTCCTGTTCTAAAACGGGCTTGTGTCCTTTCCTTTTCTGCACTGAAGTGCGCTTTACAGATTGTTCTCCAGTCCTTGCTGTACTTCTGAAATTAGCATGCACCTGTGATATCGTTAATTTATCTGCACACTTTTAAGTCATGTTGTAGCAAAGCAGATTCATAGTGAAGTGAAGAAAGAGAGCAATACATCTGTCCTCATAAGTATTTAAAGATGTTGCTCTTATTTAAAGGAAATAATTTAGAGATCAATTATGACTTGAAAGATATATTTTCCCACTAAGAAATTGATATTTAAAGCAAGATTTTAAGCATGTAGAGCCATAATTACAGTGCCTGCAGTGGTTTCTGCCCACCAGAAAGGTTCTCTTCATCAGAGAATTGTTGAATACATCTGAAAGACATGAGCTTGATTATGATACAGGCACTTAGAAAGGGAACGCTGCACCTGCTAACTAGAATATCGCAGATTTTAGAGAGGCTGGTTTTAACATAATTTGTTTTCCTGCTGCAGCTTTCTGTTTCATCTTGAATTGGGTTTCTTTGCTGACACAGACCAACTCCAGTTTTAACGCTATTGTCTCGCCCCTGGACACACCTAGAAGAAACAATGGCTTGGAGCCAGAAGGTTAGGGATTGGGACATCAAACAAGCTGTAAAAACCTTCTAAGCCTCATTTAATATCTTGATGTGTAGGAGCTGTTGTTTGCACTTTTGTTGTCCTGGCTGAACTCTACACTCTTTAAGTAGCCTATGTTATGTTGTGTTAAGACAGCAGACACTGAAGGGTCACTTCTGGGAAGAACTGAGGCCAGCTTTACCTCTGGTGCCATATGGCAGTGTGGGTGCTACCCACCAGAGTGGCTTTATGCTGGACAGGTTGCTTTGCCAAGAGCAGTTCCATGACACTCTTCTCCTGCTTGTGTAATCATGAGCCTTCCCTCAAAGAGGCAGTGCGTTGTGCAGGCAGACCAGTCACCTAGGAATTGAATGTGGAAGTCACGTGGTGTTTTCTGCCTGCAGAAAGACCACAGGATAGCAGCCCTTGCTCAATATAGTGCTCAGTGTAGTGCAGTATTATGCTGTGAACCTTTGGAGCATGCTCATCTGGAGTTTTCCCACCTGAAGCCACCAGATTATGCACAGAGACATGTTCTGGACAGTTACTGCCAGAGTGGGATGGGTAAGGTCTATTCTGAGGCATCTGCAGGGTAAAACAGGACATGTCTTGCCTAGCTGAGCAAGGTTATGGCCTATGAAGGTCTGTCAGGCCTCTGACAGACCAACACCTCAGGTATCTTTGGGTCCAGAAGTAGTGACTGGCTATAGTGAAAAGTAAGTGTTCATAGGAAAATACTGACAGGGCTGGAGGGAGGAGTCATGGGGAGGAAATGGGTTGTCTTCTGGCACACTCTGGATCACTTTCTGGGTGAGACAGCCTTGCACATGGATCCGGGCAGCACAGGTGCTGAAAACAAAGTACTGCCTTAGGCTGCCTTTGTGGTGGACTGTCCATGGGGCCTTGCAACTAGCACTCTGTCAGTCTGACCACTGTCTTGGCCTGTCACCCAGCAACTACTGGCATTTTATTCTACATTCCCCTCCATAAGGAGAGCTTGTCATGGTGCTGCACCGCTCTTCCCTATGCACAAGCATGAACTCACACTTTGCTTTCCTTACAGGAGCAGTCAAGGTTTTATGCATATGAAGCTGATGAAAACCAAAGAGAAATACATCCTGGGTCAGAACAGCCCTCCCTTCGACAGTGTTCCTGAAGTCATCCACTACTACACCACAAAAAAGCTGCCTATCAAAGGAGCAGAACACTTGTCCTTGCTCTACCCTGTGGCTGTACGGACTCTCTAATAACCTAGTCTCACCCCTTCCTGTGGATGGGAGGTGAGAGATAAGCTGGGTTGCACAAAATTCGTTGCCAGAATTCAGAGCTTGAGTTTATGATAGAGAGACGCAGCCTTTAGTCTTGTGAATGTGGGCTCTCTGCAGAATTGTTTGTGGGACTGTGTGTGTGATACACTTGTGCTGCAGCATGCGTCTAGAACTGTATTGCTGCATAAGAGAAAGAACACTTACTTTAGTGCAAGGAGAGCAGATAACCTTTCCAGACCTTCGATGTGAATGAAAGTGCTTCCCAACAAAAGTTCTTCCTTCATATTTGGAGAAGAATCAACAAGTTCTTCTCAGCAGTAAAAAACCAACAACTTTTATTCTCTTGCTACCCTGAGAAACTTCTCCATGAGAAAGAGTAACCTTACTCTGAGGGACCCTAGGGTGTTCTTGATGGACCTGAGAAGGGGCTGCTTAGCAGGCAAGTCTCTGGCTCTGGTCACATAGCTTGATGGGTTTGGGATTTTTTTAATGCAGTTTCTCAGGGTAGTCAAATATCGAGCTTCTATTAGACACACAATCTTAGAATAATTTTGTGAGAGCAAATCATGGTCAATTACTTACGAATAGGGGATGTAATTAAACAGTAGTTTGTTATATATTTTTATCCTTTTTGGTACAATAATCTCTTAATGTTTACTGTCTTCATTTGCAAGTTTCATTTGTAGGTACAGGCAGCTAATTCTGTTTGGGGCAGTTACACCATAATGTTTTAAGTAGTTAGGATAAGTCATTTTGATATGTGGGTTAGTATTTATGCATGAGGGTGGTCAAAGGCTTTTGTAAAGCTTTAGTAGGCAAAATCTTCACTTGCTCATTCATCTGGATCAAACAGCTGTCCTACTGATATAGCAGGCTAACACGTGTGTCACACTGCCTTTCCACAAGATGGCTTTTGCAGCTGTGAGAGTTGTGGTATGTAGCAGAGCAGAATTTGTTTTTCTGGTGTACCAAGGCATTCTTAAAGCACAGCCCTGCTGGCACATGCCTTCTGGCCAGTGTTCTTTTTCACCATGAGCAGAAGCCTGCCTCCTGCTGTATTTCAGTCACTGACAGCCAGAAGCACTGTAGAAGCTGCTCTGTATGTTAGTCCTGCCAGCTCAGTGCCCATCCATTGGGACGTATTTTCTACATGCTCTGTGTGCTCATTCAGTGAGATAAGTGAAAAATTATAATTGTACACAAGCTGGAACTGGGGAACCTATAGCCTTATAGTCCTCATGTTGTGTCATCTCCCACATACGTCTAGAATGTTGTGCATTAACCCATCAGCTGGTATAGTAGCAAACTGGTTATATGCAGGTTATGTATTTTACAGACAGCAGTAGGACTGTGAAATTGTGTGCTATTTAATTCAGCTTTCTTAGCTACTACTATTTTCTTATGTATGCTTAGAAAGAAGTGCAAATCTGAAAATGGTAATGGAATAACCACTTACTGCCTGTAAAAGTAGTGCTTCATTGTATTGTCTACTCTGATAAGAACCTCAAGGATGACCCATATACTGTCACTGGTGCTAAATATTCTGTTTCCTTTTAAGCCTGCCTTATTCTTTATATGACATCCAATGCAGATTGAACAGAAGTGGATCATATGAATGTGAAGAGCCCAGTGTCATTCTGTGCAGCAGTGGTAGCGGGTCAAACTGTCTCTGTCTCACCCAGAATCGGAAGCTGTGTTGAAATAGGTTTTGCAGTTTTCTGAGCAGGGTGGCGTAATGGAGGGCAAAGAGACAACATTCCTCTCCAAGTGAAAACAACCATCCCCTTTTTCACATACTCACCTACCTGCTTTTTTTTATTTCCCTAAAGTCTTTGCGTAACTCTTTACTTTTTTAACATCACCCAACTGACAAGAGCATACAGGCACTTTTAAGTTAGTATATTCTCTCACCAGAGTAGGAGTTTATGAAGGTGGCAGAGCTCATGCAGATTAAGAATCAGGTGATACCTGCTCTGTCTGAATCTTGGCCTTTGTGGGCTTGAGCAACACTATCATGCTCTTTGGGACAGAAATATATCTTACTTCTTCTTTTGCATGTTGAATCTGGCATGGTTGCTGTTCCATGGTCTGTTTTTCTTCTTTTAAGGAAAAAAAAGTATGCCCCTACTCTGTCTAACAGCAATTAACAGTAGAAACCAACAGCATCATTAACCAAGGCCTTGTCTGGCTTCCTTAAGCACTTTGTCTTTAATTCATGGGGATAACTATTGTACCAGACCTTTCTTGTCGTGGGTCTGATCAAAAGTCAGATGAAGCCAGCAAGTGCCATTTTATTGCTGTTTGCAAATTTTGGGTTAGGATCCATTGCTTCATACAAATTATATGAATATGCATCATACAAATGTGTATACAGCTTATTACAGCTTCAAGGATCAGATCAAGGTTCTTGGTTCAGCAAGAGGAAATCATCTCAGAAAATATTGGTTGTCCGTGGGAAGGTTTTTTTATTATTTTTCTAAAAGACTTTTAGAAAGTATTCAGTAATTGCAGAATAAATAAAACCAGGATTTTGTTTGCACTGTAATGTTGTCTTTGTTTATTTAAGTGATTGTATGATATTTTTCCAGTGAAGGAATATTCTTCCCAGATTTTTTAATGTACAGTGAAAATGCAGTGTGTTAACAGTGTGTAGTATTGCGTATAGGTGGAAGATCTTGTAGTGATCATGCCTATATAGCACATTAAAAGTTTATTTTAAAACAAAATATAAACCTCTCCCTTTTCTTCCTCTGATTGTCCTTGTGTACTCAGATTGTCATGAACAGCTAATAATTGAAGCAGCCTTTTAGAACAACTTGTGTTTATGTGTCTTAACTGTGTTGTGAAAGTAATCATTAGGTTATAGTTTGGAGTCTGGAAAATTGTATGTCTCAGTTCTACCCTGACTAGTTCTCTTAATAATGTGCACCTTTACAAGGGCTGACATGGGTGCATGTGTGAATGATATTGCTGCTGGTGTCCAAGGAATCCAGTTATGGCTGCTCACAGTGTACCACTGGTAAGTCACTTTTTGCAGACTTTATAAGAGGTGTTAATTAGGCTTCTATTTTGATGAATATTTCGCAGCATGAGGAAAGCTGTGAACATCTCTATGGTGTATAGGAGAGCTTTAGTGGCCAAGATTGCATTTCACAGCTCCTTCTATAATTGGAAAAATTATTTAGGTTTGTGGAAGTACAGTCATCACCATGGTTTCTGTACTGGATAACAGATTATTCTCTTACTTTGAAATTAAGTCTTCAGAGGCAGGATGCAAAGTGCAGGGCTGTCTTGAGTGTCAAGGTACGAAACAGACATTGTCGGCTTCTCAAAGAACATGGCCTGGATCTGTACTCTGAGGAAAACTGGTTACTCCTTGGAGGATGACACATATGTGTGCTTCTCCTCACCATCCCAATGGGTTTTGCTCTTTATCTTGATGTCGTGGCTCCAGCTGGCCACAAACACGATGTGGCAATGTTGGTGGAGTCTACAAATGACATCTTTTACCCAGGCTCTGATTCCATTTTGACACTGCTGCACTGCTAAGCTATACTCTGGTGGACTCGGTCCTCTGCTGCTGTAAGTTACTCATACTCTCCTCGGGTCGTACCTCAAGTGGTGCCTGAGCAGAACAAGCAAAGTCTTAACAGAAGCGTAAATAATCAAATTAAAGACCTCACCCCACACACTACTGTACTATCTCCCTGTAGAGGGGGTAAAACAAAACAGAGATGAAACAGAACTGTCTGTACTCTTGGTCTGAGCAAGGGGTGAAGGAAATAAAAAGGGGATTCAACTGGTTATTGTACTTTTTTTTTTAAATTA
Organism: Rhagologus leucostigma; assembly: GCA_013397725.1. Taxonomy (NCBI): domain Eukaryota; kingdom Metazoa; phylum Chordata; class Aves; order Passeriformes; genus Rhagologus; species Rhagologus leucostigma. Next base: position 227,608 of record VZTD01004010.1, on the reverse strand, counting down.
TCTGCAATGCTGCCACATAAAATACTGCATATTGCTTTCCTTTACTACTTATTTCTGGAGTCTCCAGTAAGAAGGTAAGAAGAAAGTAAGGAATGAAATCACAGGAGCTGAACAAAGTTGTTGATCTAAAATGAAGCCAGTAGAAGTCCTACTGAAAAAAAATGTTCGTACGTTGCAAGGGATGAACAATTCAGTTTTCTGCAGCATGTGATTTCCTGTCTCGAGCCTTGAGCTTCCTCTGAGAACCAGGTATGCGGAGTGTAGAGATACTGTGGCGACTTCAGAGCTCTGCACCTTGTATTTAGTTCAGTGGTAAGATTAGACCAAACATTGCCTTTGCTTTCAGGGTCCCTGAATTGCATTTGTTGCTGCTGGCAGTTCCAAGACACAAGCTTGGTGAAGGTTGTTGGCAAGTTGATTCTATTAACCCATTCCCCAAGTCTGCCTCCAAGAAACAGTGGTTCTAACCACAGTAGAAGTATCAGTGTGGTTGGAAATCTATTGACTTGAATAAGCCATGGGGATGACTGAAACATGATGATTATAAGAAATCATTATACAGGAAGAGTTACAGGATTGTTTATAGAATAAGGGCTAGATTGTGTCAGGTGGTATGGGCTGGGCCTGGCTGAAATTTAGCTGTGAAAGAATAGAGAAGAATAAGGGAACCATTTACAGGTAAACAGCTTGTTAACTGCTATGAAAGTTGTGAAGTGTCACGGAGAAAGTGTGGAGATGGTTTCAGAAAGGGCAGACTGTGAATGCCAGTGAGGCAAGAGCCAAGTGTGAGACACTGCGAGAATTTGAATGAGTCTGTCAGGAATCAGGCATTCTCTACCAGTCTGTAACAGATATTGTCCAGGGTCTCTCAAGAGAGACACAGAAGAGATGTACAAGAGGTAACCCAGCTGAAGAGATTAGGAGGAAAGCCTAAAGAAACTTGGTGAGAATCCAGAGAGACTCAGAAGAGACCTCAGACAAAATCCTGGGGAGGAAAAGGAAAGAATTCAGGAATACCTTGGGGAGAAACACAAGGGACCCTACATCCTTAGAGACTAAACACGGTAAGGCTGGAACTGCTACACTGACCCTCCTGACTTCTCTCTCAGGCTGTGTGGTCTCCCACATATGACAAGGAAGTTACATTAGGAACCACTACACTGATCAAACCAACTTTTCTTCTGGACTGTTCTGTGGAACAGGAAGGTCATGTTAATCATGGCTGACATCACACACATCTATGTCTAAAATGTTTTTGGATCTGGCTTCATTTAGACTGTGCACTTTCGTTTTGGTCTTTAACTGCAAAAACCAGCCCTGCGCTCCCTATTTTCTTATTAATTAATTATTGTTCATTATTTTCAAATACAAACTTATGTAATGTAATTATATTAAATTATTATAATTAAAGGATTCCACTTAGTAACTTTGTAGGGCCAGAATGGACCGTGGTTTCAACCTATTGCCAGTTCTGTGAAAATAAGGCCCCTGTAAACAATGTCTTTGATTTTTGTTGTTCGTTCATAATCTCCTTTCAGCACAAATGTAGTAAACTTTCCTCTGAAATCATCTTACTATTTACCTCCAGTAATTAGATCCATTTATAGAGAGGACAGCCTCTAAGATCTTGTCATCTGTCTGTTGTATCTACACATTAAGACTATTTTTATTTCCATATAAAAATATCAATATAGAATCATTTAGGTCATTAAGTCTAACATTTAACCTAATGCTTCCAAATCCACCGCTAAGCCATGTCCTTAAATGCCGCATCTTTTAAATATCTCCAAGGACAGTGACTGAACCACTTCCCTGAGCAGCCTGGTCAGTGGTTGACAGCACTTTCAGTAACAAATAATTTCCATATTAAGGCAGTCTAAACTACTACTGGTCCGACTTGGGTCTGTTTCTTCTTATCCCCTTAATTGTTGAGACAAAAGGCTGACACCCACACCTCACTACAGCCTCCTTCCCAGTAGTTGCAGAGTGAAAGCTTCCCTGAGTCTCCTTTTCTCTGGGCTAAACCCTCCCAGTTCCCTTAGCTGCTCTTCACAGAACTTATGCTCCAGACTCTTCCCCAGCTCCATTGCCCTTCTCTGGACTCTCTCTACCACCTCAATGTTCTTCTTGAAGTGAGGGGTCCAGAACTGGACACAGAACTTGAGGTGAGGCCTCACCAGTGCTGAGTACAGGGGACAATTCCTGCCCTGGTCCTGCTGGCCACGCTGTTGCTGATACAGGCCAGGATGCCATTGGCCTTCTTGGCCACCTGGGCACACTGCTGCCTGGTATTCTGCCAGATGTCGACCATATCACCCCCAGGTCTTTTGCTGGGCAGCTTTCCAGACACTCTGCCCCCAGTCTGTAGTGCTGAGTGGAGTTGTTGTGACCCAAGGGCAGGATCTGACATTTGGCGTAATTGAACCTCATACAACTGGCCTCAGCCCATGGATCCAGCCTGTCCAGATCCCTCTGCAGAGCCTTCCTACCCTGCAGCAGGTCCAAACTCCCACCCAGCTTGGTGCTGTCTGCAAAATGACTGAGGGTATGCTCCGTTCCCTCATCCAGACCAGCGAATTAGATGTTAAACAAAACTGGCCCTAGTACTGACCCCTGGGGAAAGCAATTGTGACCGACTGCTGGCTGGATGTCACTCCATTCACCACCACTCTCTGGACATGGCTATCCAGCCACTTTGTTACCCAATGAACAGTGCCCCATCCAAGCCATATACAGCCAATTCATGAAGAAGGAACTGTGAGGAGGCGGTGGAGAATGTGTGGGAGACAGTGTCAAAGACTTTGCTGGAGTCAAGGTAGACAACATCCAAAGCCTTTCCCTCATCCATTAAGTGTGTCACCCTGTCATAGGTCAGGCTGGTCAAGTAGCACCTGCCTTCCTTAAATCTTTGCTGTCTGGGCCTGATCCCTGGTTGTCTTGCATGTGCCGGGTGATGGCACTCAGGGTGATCTGTTCCATGACCTTCCCCAGGCTGACAGGCCTGTAGTGCCCCAGCACTATATAGATCCTCCTTCCTGCCCTTGTAGAAGGGCATCACACCGGCCAGCTTCTAGTCTCCTGGGACCTCCCTGGTTAGCCAGGACTGCTGCTAAAAGATTAAGAATCAGTGAGCATTTCCACCAGTTCCCTCAGTACCCTTGGGAGGATCCCATTAGGCCCCATAGACTTGTGTGTGTCTAAGTGGTGTACCGATTGCTAATTTTTTCCCCTTGGTTTATTAGGCCATCATTCTGTTCCCCATCTATGTCTTCCAGCTCACTAGATGTATTGGTAGAAATATTTTGCTGGCTACTGCAATAGCCAAATTAAGTTCTAGTTGAGCTTTGTTTTATTAATTTTCTCTCTTTTAGTTTTCTCTGCCTGCAAACTTGCATCTTGGTAATCTTGGTAGTCTTCCTGAGTGGAGTGCCACTTCTTCCAAAGGTCATAAACTCTTTTCTTTACTGAGTCACAGGCAAAACTCTCTTGTTCAGGCTGCTTTTCCTCCCCCACCCCCTCCACCACTTGTCTTTTGGCATACAGGGATGGTACTGCTGCACCTTTAAGATTCTTTTATTCAAAAATTGCCAGCCTGCCTAGATTCTTTTGTCCTTCAAGACTGCACAGAATCACAGAATCGTTTAGGCTGGGAAAGACCTCTGGACCATCGAGTCCAATCTTTGGCTGATCACCACCTTGTCAGCCAGACCATGGCACCATGTGCTATCTCCAGTCCTTTCTTGAACACCTGCAGGGATGGTGACTTCACCACCTCCCTGGGAAGCCCATGCCAGTGTTTAACAATCCTTTCCATCAAGATGTTCATCCTGATACCAGCCAGAACCTCCCCTGGCACAGCTTGAGGCTGTGTCCTCTCATCCTGTCACTAATTGCCTGGGAGAGGAGGCCAACCCCCAGCGGTCTACAACCTTCTCTCAGGGAGTTTTAGAGCAGTAAGGTCACCTCGAGTCTTCTTTTCGTCAGACTAAACAACCTCAGGTCCTTCAGCTTCTCCCAATAGAGCTTACCCTCTAGACTTTTCACCAACTTCACTGCCCTTCTCTGGACTCACCTGAGCACCTGAATACATTGGAAGTGCCTCTCAAGAGACTCTGTCAACTGGGCCAAAGTCTTCCTTACAGAAGTCCAAGCTAGTAGTTCTACTTACCACATTCCTTAATTCTCTGACACTCAAAAACTCTTATAATTTCATGATTACTACAGCCCAGACATCCTCCAACCATTAGCTGCACCATTTTTACTGCTATTAAGGCTGTTCTTAACCTCTGTTAAACAAATTAAACAGTCCCTTCCCTTACTTGTGTTTTGTGCTGTCACCACGTGACTGCCTGAATAATTCTGATTTCAAGGTGCTGAGTACTGGCTGAGTTAAAGAGTTCGAGCTGCAGAGTCCAGGGTCTGCTCTGTCACTAACAGGAACTCTTGTGAAGAAAACTAAAGGTGAGAGCATGCGCCTTTTGCACTTGAAGCTGCTTTTAATCTCAGACTTTGCTGCTGACCCCTACCTGTGCTACTCTGTAGTATCTTCACTTATGTAACTCATTGCCTTGATTCTGACCCTGGTCCTGACACGTGGCCTTGGTTTTCAGGCTTAGCCTCAGCCTTTCTATGTCCCTATGCACCTGCTGTTTTACTACTGGACTGAGACTGACTTGCTGGCTCAGAATCATGCCTGTAAAAACAAAGAGATAAACAAAAAGTAACTCTGCATCCTGTTCCATCTGTAGGTTTAGTTTCTATAGAGGTCATGTGAAAATGGAGCTTGACAGCAAGAGATATCATTCTGGGATGGCCAAAGCTGCTGAACGGTTCTGATTTTTACACGTTGAGGCACTGAGTGCTTGCATGTGCATCCATCCTTCAGTTTTTATGTCTTCCATTTACAGCTGTGGCGACCCAGCGGCTGGAGGAGGCTGGTTCATGGGCAAAACAAAATTCTCTTGCTTTTAAAGAAATGACATGTTAACCAAACCCAGAGCATTTATAGTGGGGACTATTACAATTTCTTAAATTTTTTTTCATCTATGCTTAACTAACTTAAGCATCTAACAATGTTCATCATATAATGATTTTTCTCCGCATTAAATTTTCTTGCTATTGAATCCCAGAATTTTGGTTATTTCAACAAAAACAACAATGAAAATGGAAGATGTGTTTGTCCTGCTTGTGCTCATTTCACTTTTTTGGTATTTTTCTCTCCAGATACATTTCTTCTTTCCTTCATTCGTCTTAATGTCTCATTCCTCCTCCTTTTGCCTACCTGCTTGAAAAGATGAAATCTAACTGTCAAATATTTTGGTTTGAGTCTTGTAAAATTAAAATAATTATGAACATTTTTATGCAAAATGAAATTTTGTGACCACTCCCAGCATATTTGGTTCTGATGCAGCCAGTCAGACAGTGCAGTTCCCAGGACCCTGAAGGGGCTAGAGGGGATAGGGCTGTGTGTTCTCTCTGCCCAGAACTGCCAACACTCTCCAAGCCTCAATGGGCCAAGATACTACTGGGTTACAGGGAAGCTTCTCCAGCCTTGTGAGGACTGAACATGCCCCAGCTTGGCCTGAGGTGGGGCTCTCTTCAATATAGAGACTGAGCATATGGCAACTCCTCCAGAAGTGGATCCCTCCTACAGGCGGGCAGTGATCCTGTTTTGCTCCTATCCTGTCCCCTACAGCCTTAAATCCTCATGTTCTCTGCTCCTGTGTCTCTATAGGGCACAAGTGGGGGCTGTGTGGAGACACTCCTTCGACAGCGAGTACAGGAAGAGGGAAGGGAGATTTCCTTCAACCCAATTCTGGGTCTCTAGGGCTGATACACTGGGGAAAATCAAATCACACTCTTTTCCTGGGAACACAGCTCCCTCATGAGGCAGACTTCAGCAAGGCCGTTTGAGGCTCCACGTTCAGCTAAGTAATGGGATATAGATGCAAAACTACCTGCAGCACCAAGGAAGCAGACATTACCATCAACCCACGGCACAGGTACAACTGGCAGAAGATGGATCTTGTAAGAGGTGAGGCTGGGGAAAGGAGCGCTATATCCTGCTGCTTACTAGCCCTGCTTTGCTCTAACTGCTAGCCACAAATGTTTTCTCAGTATCAAAAGAACCCAGGCTCAACTTCTTCACCAGACACTAGAGACTCTGTGATTTAATTAACCAGAAATCAAATCACAGACTGCCACCCCTATAAACCCTACTGCCCACCTAGCATGCTTTTTTATCCCGCCTGTTGATGTCGTTGATGTATGATAAATGGTCAAGGGGATCATCCTGGTAACTGTGCAGCTCTGATTAGTCCATGACAAATGGTAGGACTGTGCTTCCAGCCTGGGGCAGTTCATTCCAAGTGTACTGACACCCCTTCACATGAAAGCAAACCGTTCACCCTTCACCAGACTTTTGCATGGGCCACATGAGATATTTAAAAGATGCTGATCGCTCCTTGGGTCTCCAGTGAGTGAATCAGCCCACAGGTGGGAGCAAAGGAATCTCAGCTGCTGCAATATTGCTGCTGGTGCACTGGTGCATGCACTGTCGTGGTGGCAATCAGCACCTGCTGTTCGTCCACCCACGGTAAGGCCACAGCAGAGGAATGTTCTGAGAGGCCAGCAAGTTAGTCAGCTGTTTCATCTTCTCTATATTCATGATGGCTACACTTTTTGTACTCTTTTGGGTCCTTGAGGTACACTTCAGGTAGCCTATGCCAAGGATACATGGGGCCGCCACGACTGTCCAGAATGGGGTGTTTTTGCCACAAACCCAGCAGTAGCAGTTAGTAGTCACCAGTATCAGTCTCAGCAAAGAGGAAGGTGTATTCTCTCATTCTCTCTGCAAGATAATTTCCCCAGCATAGTTAAGTGCACATGGCCAGTGTTTGTATTAACATGTTTCAAAGATCAACAAAAGGAAAAACTATTCAGTGCAGCAAGCCAGCTTCAGACACAGAAACCTGCCAATTAATAAAAGCTATAGCTATAGCATGCTCAATTCAAAACTCCTATTATCTCAATCCACATGCTGGGTGCCAAAAAGGACTGTGGTGGGTTGACCTTGGCTGGATGCCAAGTGGCCACAAACAGCTCTATCACTCAACAGGACAGAAAATAAGACGAAAAAGCTCATGGGCCAAGATAAAGGCAGTGCAATGAAGAAAACCAAAGGCTATGCATGGAAGCAAAGCAAAGCAAAAATATTTATTCTCTTTCTGATCATCACGTGGTGTCCTGCGAAGTAGGGCATCGGTATGTGTAGTGATTACTTTGGAAGACAAACACCTTAACAACAAATCCCTCCCATGATCCTTAACTTCTGTTTCATTGCCAAGTACAACACCATATAGTGTGAAATATCCCCTTTGATTAGTTCCAGTCAGCTGTCCTGGCTATGTGTGCTCCCATACTCTTGCCCACCTCCAGCCTACTGGCCATCGGATGGAGTATGAATAAACAGCCTTCACGCTGTGTGAGGCCTGCTCAGCATGACCAAAATACTGGTGTGCTATCAACACCATTGTAGCTACAAGCACAAAGAACAGCTCTATAATGGTTGCTACCAGGAAATTTAACTCCATCCCAGCCAGACCCAGAACGCTCACCATGCTCGTCTGTGAATCCAGTGTCACCCAGCTGCAATCAGAATCCCTTCTTCCTCCACTTCACCCCTGCAATGTTAGGGAAAGCCCTGTCCTCTGCCACTCCAGGCTTACCCTCACATGAAACTTTCCCCAAAGCAGCAAAAGAGGCATTGGAACCTCCCTCCTCCGCACAGCTGACAAATGGCACTGCTGGCCACTCTGCACTGGGCTTTCCTCCCCAAGCCCAGGGAGCAGGGCTGCAACCCACTAGGACCTGTCTGTCCCAGGCATGAAGGTTTGTTCCTCTGCTTCCTAATGGGCCTAGAGTTGCCTTCATCAAAGGTCTGCTTGCCCCGGAGCCTTCTGTCCCTAGGCCATTTTTGGAAAGATGCAAAGACTGCAGCAGGGATGGGATCTGGCTCTCTAACTGGCCACAGCAGGTCAGTCCTCATGGTTGCCAGCAACTGTAGCAGTGAGAACTGGGTTACAGGTTTTGTATCTGCTCCAGGGAAACACAGTGTACAGCTGGCCAGGCTTTCAGCAGAGCTGTGCCTTGGAGCAGCTGCCAGGTTGCAGAGCAAAGTGGCAGTTTTTCTCTCGCCAGGCTCTGTTGCCCTTTGCTGAGGAACAGCCAGCAGCTGTTCGTGAGCCTGCTGTGGGCTGGCTTACCTGCCTCAGTCAACTCCTGACATCCCTTTGTTGATGAAGACATTTCCACTCAGGCAACCTGCATCTGCCTCGTTCCAGTGCCAGGGAATACTCTGCAACCTTAGGCTTCCTCTGAGGAAGGAAGCACAGGTGGGCACCGGTGAGGGCACTCAGCCAGGCAGTGCCCTGAAGCTCAGATCTCAGCTCTGCCTCTGTGGGCCTCTGCCTCCACTTTCTGTTCTCTTCTGGGAGCTTTGCCACCAAGCCTGTGAAGGCAGCATTTCCACAGGAACGCAATGAGAGCCCAACAGGCATCCCTCCTTGACCTGGGCCACTGTCCAGCTGCTTTGGGATACTACAGAGCTCGCTGGGCCTTCCAGAGCTGTGATTCACCTGGACTCCAACCCTGGATGTGCTGTGGTTCAGGGCCTGGATCCCAACAGAAAGCCCTGAGCCCTGGTGTCAGTGCTGACTCCATCACCCACCTCACAGCTCCAATTCTGCTGAGAAGGAAGTAGTGACAGCACTTCCTGCACCAGAAAGAAATGTTTTCCAGTCCTGGAGCTGCTTTGTTGGGCATTTCACCCTGTGGTCCTTGTTACCTAATGCTACCTAATGCAATGGGGACAGGTTCTTTTAAGGATCCTTCACCCAACAGGAATGGGTCAGAATGTTGTAATTACAATAAGATCTTTATTATTACATACAGTGAGTCAGTTTCAGACTAAAAATCTTTTAGAAACTCTTCAGTAACATTCCAGATAACTTCAAGCGTAGCAGAAATATTTAGAACAGTTTTTTCAAGTTCAAGTTGGAAAATTCTTTCAAAATTTTGTATTTTCTTGCAGTCAGTTATCTCCTGAGTCCCATAAGGTAATCACATGTAGAAAGAAAAACTACTGTATTTGATTGGCTTTGAGCTGCAATTAATTTAAGTGGAATTTGGTCATCTGACAGTAAAATATTGGAGGGAGTGTCATTACATTAGGGAAACTTTATGATGCTTTGAATTGATTTTAAAAAACATAGAATGAAGAATATGTTCCAAACTGAAGACTGTAATTTAGTTCAGGTGGTGAAAGTTGCCTTTCTTTATGGAAAAGCAACTGTCTTCATTTTTACTTTCTGTTTTCAAGAAGAAACTTTCATTAAGCAATAGATCCTTTCATCTTTCATCAAAAATCTGTTACTTGCAGTTCATTTTCTGCTAGAATATTTATTCCAGTTTAAAGTATTGTAAGCATCATGGGGAAAAAAAAGGTCAGTGAAAATGTTATTTGCAATTCATAAAAAAGCATTCGGCTTCAGATTTTCTCTCAAAATAGATGAATCAGTCATTAAAAACTTTAATCATGACTTTTTAAAATTGGGAAGGTAGTCTGAATAAAAAATACACATCTGAATGTGCTAGGTAGGAGCAGTGGCTTAAGGAAGGATTGTTACAAGGTCTCCCTGTTTGGCAGAGACCTCCGTGAATTTAGGAAGGATCCAGCATAACATTAGTTTAAAAACCCAGACTCTAGAATCCACCGAGAAAACTACACTATGTCAATGAATTGTTACAGTTGTATATACAGAAGATGTGAAAAAGGAGGATTTAATTAAAGAATGACTTCGTTAAAGCAGGTACTTCAATGATGTAACAGAGAAGTTCAGATGTTGTGAGACCTTTACAAGATTTGGTGCTTGGAGAGAAATGTCAAAGATGGGATGTTACAGGAAAAGGTGCAAAAAAGTTTGAAAATGACAGTTAAAAATTGCATTAAAGGGAAAGTCATGCAGAATAATCAAAGGAGAGGTTTTCCTTGTGAGATTTTCGCCATGGCAATATGGCCAATAATCTGTTTGGAAGGGTATCCCATCCAATCATTTCCATCTTTAGAATGGCGCTGTGGGCAAGTTTTGGTGATTTGCTCCTGGTGAGTATATGCATTTAAATGTGAAAGAGCTCTAAATGACAACCAACAGATGTAAAATAATAAGCCAGAGACGAATGCCAAGGCGATGCACGTGTGCTGCTATACTTCGGACAAATGCAGTGTGATCTGTCATGCAGTTAACAATAATGCAAGAGAAAAGCATGACAGTTCAGGTAACTTGAGTATGGTTTAAATCAGACCAGTGGAGGTAGTGCATTATTCTACAGAACTAAAAATACCTTCTCCTGAGAACTATGCCTGCCCAATTAAATGCCTTGCAAGTCTGGAAGGAAAACTCATGAAATCATCTGTGTCCCAACAGACATGGAAACACCTTGTCAAATTTACATCATTGTAATTTCATCAAACCCCATTGCACTGCAGGAACTGCACAGGCAGCCGAAGACAAAGCAGCCGAAGAAGCTAAACACGTCTTCCAGCCTTCTAGTCCTTTCACACCCGGTTGTGAGGGAGAAAGGGTATGTGGATCTGCCTGATTACTGCATGCTTTTACAGGGAAAGCCGAGTTCATCTAGGCTTTTTTGCAAGTGTGTGGGTATCACTTAACTGTTTTACCAGGAATAAACAGCCCGTGCATAATTATCCCTTCCAGAGGGGAATCTCAATGCAGGGGACCCTGGTCGAATTTTTTATCGTTTTATAGTAAAACCACCATTGACAGCAAAGTGCATTCATGCTGCCATCAAGAGGGGGCAGCCTTTCTTAACTGCTTCTCTGCTCTTCACAGCACAATGCTGTGTCTGCCTTTTTAGGGTGTGTTTTCGTGCCAAATTCTTGTCACACGGTCTTCTCACCTATTTGGTAAGCTGCAGGTTTTTGTCAAAGCTGTTCAGGACAGATACCATCTTCTGGACTGAGCTAGACCAGCATGGCCCATGTAAGCTTCCCAGGTAACGGTGATGGGGTTGGTGGCAGCTGAGAGTTACCTAACTAGTATGGTATGCAATTAGGGCCGCTTCAATCACACAGAAACCAGGACACTGATACCAGTAAGAACCAGATCTCCTATAGAAGTTCTCGAAGACTTTGGTTTTCTTCAGTCAGATTAAGTGAATCCCAACTAGATACGAATCTTCTGTCTGATGATCTCACAGGAGTGTTTCAGATAACACTGGCATAGATAAGCAGTGAAAAATGGGTCTGTTATAAGGCCGGATATAACCTTTACCCACTAAAGATAATTTTTCTTCAGTTGCACATAATAATTATGTTCTTCTTTTCTTTTTAGAATACTGCCCTTTTATTTCGATTACTTGAATTTCAGATTTCAGTGAGAATCCAGATGCAAGGGGCGTAAGTAAAAAATTCATCCAAGGACTTTTAAAATATGTTTAAAAGTCTTATTGCCTTCAGTTGTCTGTGTACTAGACCCTGTGGGTTTGTGGGGGTTTTTTTGAGGATCAGGTTATAATTGAATAAATGCAAGATAAAATTCATCTCCATGAAATGCAGAGGTCAGCTCCAGGTTATTAGTGATCAGTCTGTCTTCACCAACATTTCCACTGAGCTCATATTCTCAGAGCACGTCAGGAAAAGATCAGGGAATTTTTAATGAAAACAAATAGGGAAATATCTCAACACTAAATTTAACCAGCAGTCTGTGTCTCTTTGGGGTTTTTAACTCAAGAAGAGCAAAGAATGAGGAATAATGTATCATCAGACGCAACGAATCTTTAGGCAGCTACTCTAAAAAGCAGAGCACAACTGCCGCCTCTGAGAGCTCTGTGAAGAATGATAAAATTTGTTACCTTGGTACAGCATTCAGATACCCTGAAATTAGAAACATAACACCTTGAGAAAACTAAAATTACCTAGCCAGATGATAGTGAACAGATCCAGGTATTTTCTACATTTATGATTGTGCTCATCCATAATCCAGAACCTCAGGTTTGCGATTCACCACATTCTTTCTCCTAGTTCAGTGCTATTGTCGGAAAACTTTTTCAGTGAGTTATCCATACTTTTCTAACAGGGAATGAGGCATACAGCACTCATTTCAACTGGCATTAACATGTGCCTGACGGCCATGCTTATTTGTTGTTGTCGTTGTTGTTGTTTTAGTGGCGTAAAATGCAATACAACACCTTGGATAGGCCAGGGAAAGTTCACAAGCATTTTTCATTTCTTGACAATAACTGAATCTGTTCTGCCATGTCTCTCCAATGGAAAGAAATGTTGATGCTGGATTTCTGCTTAAGTTATCTTAGATTATCTCATTTTCATTATTTTTCCTATGTCATACTGTGCAGCCAGTCTAATTGGCTGTAAAACAAGCAGTATAGGTGCAAATGCATGTGCCCATGTCTTTACTAAGGAAAGATATTTCTTAATCTGGGGGAGATCCAGAATAATATTAGGAAATTGAGAATAAAATATTCCCAAAGCCACTGGAGGCCAAATGGTAGTATTCTCTGAAACGCATGAAAGCTGGGAAAGAAATTATCTTCCAGGTAAAATTAGTCATGTTATTATAGTTGACTTAATACTTCTATCACCTATTTCATATTCATGACCCTCTGCTCCCCCAGAGGCCAGCTGTGAGAGGAGGCTTCAGGAAGCACTAATTATTTGCATGAATAGCATTTTCACGTGTCCTCTAGCAATAGCATCTGAAAGTCTCGGTCACAGAGTGTTTTCAAAAAGAGCTATCCTCTGAACCTCACAGGCTGTGAACAAAACACAGCATCGTTAGGGCAGTAAGAGGCAGGAGAAACAAAGAGTGAAACTAGAATCACCACCACTGACTCAGCACCTGCTTCTGCTCAGAACAGCTTCAGCACAGGTTTTTGATCTGTCCTTCTTGGGGTGACTTTTGCATAATTAAAGTGGAGTCTTAGTATGTGAGTCAGATTTAAACAATGATTATGCATTTTGCAGAACTGGGGCATGGAGATGAGATCAGAAGAAGAGTAAGTTATTTGATTAACTTAGATTTTGTGTTATTGTTGAAAAAATTGTTGAGGAATTCCATGAAACTGCTCATGCTGTATATCTTGTCACCCAGATAACAGTGGTGAGGAGTTTTTCCTCTACACTGATTGAAACAGACATCATTTAGCATTCAAAGTTCTCTGGAATTATTTTGATAATTCCAGTTTTGATTATTTGAAATAGTATGGCATGTCCTAGAGACAAATATTTTTACTCCAATAATTTCTGAGTGGATGCCTTTATATGCATTTCTACGGATTACTAGTACTATTTGTTACCTTCCCGGATTATTTCCATTTTTTCCTTTTTTCGCAGATATTCTTATTTCCTGTTTTGTTTTTTTTTCCTGAATATTTCTAGAAGTCAGAATTTACACTGCAATTTTTTTAACTAATTCTGGAGGGGTGAATATGCATATAATTTATTTAAACCTTTTTATAATATTTCAGAATACCCTGAATGTTCTGTTTCACTTTGCCTTTGTTACAATCAAAGGAATCTATCTTGCGAGTTCATTTTCTGCAAGCTTCTGGTTCTGTCTGCCTACACTAGGTTCACTGATGAAGCAACACCACATCTGCAGCATGCACTTGATCTTTCTGTGATGAGATAATTTCAGTTAAGCAGGTGCAAGATGTGTAAACCAGGTGTAATGGTTTAACCTCAGCTGGCAACTAAGTACCATGCAGCTGTTCACTGACACCTGTCCCCATGGTGAGATGGAGATAAGAATTGGAAGAAAGACGCAAAACTTGTGGATTGAGATAAGAACAGTTTAGTAACTGAAACAAAGTGAAGATAACAACAACACCAATAATAATAGTAGCAACAACAACAACAAAAACAACAACAGTAATAAATAGGAGAGAAAAAAAAGAATTCAACTGAAGGAAAACAAGTGATGCACAATACAACTGCACACCACCTGCTGGTCTGTGCCCAGCCCGCCCCTGAGCAGTGACTGGTGACACCCGGCCAGGTCCCCCCAGTTTGTACACTGAGCATGACACTCTGTGTGATGGAAAATCCCTTTGTCCAGTTCGCATCAGCTGTCCTGGCTATGTCTCCTCCCAGTTTCTTGTGCACCTGCTCATGTGGGAGAACACAGGAAACTGAAAAGTTTTTGATTCAGAGCAAGAACTACTTAACAACAGCTAAAACATCAGTATGTTACCAACAATATTCTCCCTCTGAATCAAAAACACAGCACTGTGCCATCTATTAAGACAAAAATTAATGCTATCCCAGCAAAAACCAGGCAAGGATCCACCTCTTATCCCATACCCTTTTTGTCATACCATGTCCCATGCTCCCTAGCACCCTATCACCTTTCCTATCTTTTGACTGATATACCCACTGCTATCATTCCTTAAGTCTAAGGACCCTCCTTATGAGAGTCCATTGAATTCACTTAGTCCGTGACCCTGGGCTGCCGTAACAGTCAGGCAGGAAAGATGGTGTGTAGTGTCTGACTGTTGCACGCTGTAGACAATTCTGATTCCATCACCGTTGCGCTCATGCAGTTTCATCAAAGTTCATTCTTCATTAATGCAGCAATTGAAAGTCTGGAGTTGTGGAGATGGATACTGTGAGGCACCCAGTGTAGTGAAGGGTGTATAGCAGCCATAGAAGTGATAATAAACAGTATGTATATTTTTATACGCATACAGCAAATAACATCATACAGTTAAATTCATTGGCTATTCTCACCCAAAATGGAATCCCCTTGAGGTACACACTGGACTTCCCCATACTCCTGCATAACCCACCAGGTGCACCCAGGGTCTTAAGCAAAAAGCATCCCACAGATGGGTTTGCCTATGCCTAGGATAACCCTGTATGTACAGCATGGCCTCACATCCCTGGGCTGGGATGGGAATCCCTGGGCCGCAGCATAAACCCAGCCAGTTCCATGCAACAGAGTGGCCTGCTCATCCCACTTGGGAGCAGCGATTGCAACTGGCCTTTAACGATGCAGAAAGATGCTTTCAAGTGAACCTCGTTACAGTTTTGACTATAGAAATAAATTATAATAAAGCTGTTCCTCCCAAGAAAACCTGCTTGGAAGAAAAACTGCTTGGAAGTCCAAAAAGGGATCATGTCTGCAATGGGCCATTGCTGCATGGCATGCTGCATGTTGGAAGCTGACTCATCTTGAGAGCAAGCAATTTGTGAAGTGAACAGTCACGAAACTGAAAGTTATCGCATAATTTGTGTGACCAACAGCAATAAATAATTACTAAGTTACATGAAAACCAGAATATTTTATATTTAATTGAAACAAAGACTTCAATGACATTTAGAGCCCAGTGAAGTGTATTTTATCAGCTGGAATCCCCAGAGATGAATTTATTCTCTCGGGTTAATTTCCATTTGTATAACTTGTTTTGCACATCCACTTAAAAATGACGTGTTTTTTTCTTCAGGCCTTTTCTTGACCTAAGATGATTTAAACGTTGGGAACACAAGAATCTTTGCTGTCTTCTAAGTTCAAAACTCTCAGCCAGACAAGAAACATCACGACCGGCATGGAACCAGGACAGCTTCAGAGGGGAAAGGAAAAACAGTGGAAACAGGATTTTCTACTCACTACCCATACCACATGATCGAATTCTTAAAGTACTCAGTGCTTATGATCAGAATTTTGCTTTAAATAGACCTCAAATTATGTTTCCCATGCCTAACTAAAAGATTTTTTAAAAATCACCTGAGCACTCAGACTTTAGCACTGCATACCTGGCCATGGACTCTGTCTTTTGTCATTCTGAGGAAGAAAAGGATGAAGGGGAGAGTCAGTTTGCAGTGGCTAATATATGGAAAAGTTCGAGTGGAGATGATTTTTTTTATCCAGTTTCACAGGACAATCTTATGACTTGGACTGTACCTTCACTACAGCTGCCAAAATCAGTGAGGATGTAACAGATGCAGAGTTCTGGGCAGAAAAAGTCAAACTGCAAAAGTCAAACCAATTAAGGACTGAAGGCCAAGGCATCCATTCTGCACAATGCAGCATAGCACTGTCCAGGATCTGCTCAGGAGAGCTGTTTTGTGGATCATTATCTCTGAACAGTGATCTGTTCAGGATCGCTACAGCAGCCCATTCCATACTGCTGAATATGTCTTGAATTTACCTAAGCACACAGCTGTAGAACAGGATCTAAGCTGTAGGATAGAATCAGGAATATGAACATAATCAATTAGACATCATTGACATGTACCACTTCAGTTTTTAATCCAAATTTCTATCTGCTGTTACCACTTGTTTCTTGGATGTCTGGTCAGACTCCACAATGTTGTTGTGCTTTAAAAAAAATAATAATAATAAAAAATTTAATTCTTACTTTAATGGTCTAATACAATAGGACTGGATAACACAGTGGAAAACCTATCTATGGAACAAGAAAATACAGAAGGTGAAAGTTAGTACAGCAACAAAATCTTCTGAATATCTGACAAAGCCCAAGTAACTGTTGTTTGTCCTGAAATAATGTGAAAAACCAGGAAACAAGTCAAAGAGAGTGAGTTTCCCAACACAAAATCCATGTGAAAATTCTTAGTTCGGCTCCTGCATTCCTACTCTCAAGTTTCCGCTCATTTAATGGTATTTTATGTTCCAACTTTCCTAGGAAAGCAAAAAACCTGGCACAACCTTAACAGAAGCACTGGAGCCAGTCAACACTGGTGTGAGCTATTTACTGTCTTCATGCCACGGAGATGCATGAGAGCCAGCTGGAGAGGTTGAGGCACTGCTTGTAGTGGTGGTGCTTCCTACCGATGTTTGCCTTTGCTGTGGACATGAACCTGACTTTGGATAACGCAATCAGAAGATTAAGTAGGAGCTAGGTTACAGAAAGGTGCAAGTGAAACTCCTCTCCAGGACAGCATCAAAAGAGCAGCTTTCCTGCTCAGTACACCTCGTTTGTGGTGGAATTTTCTTATCGCCTCTTGGCCCCTTTGTTATAGCAGTCTGAATGACCAGCTCAGTGGGCTAACTTTCCAGCAGAGGCATGCACTATAGCATTTCCTGTATCACAAAAGCTTTGGGATAATTTAGCGGATATATTTGCAGGGCCAGGGAATCAGCTCCCAGGCATTCTCACTCATAAATGAGAGTTCTCAGTTTTATGGAACTCAACTCACACCACAGTGTTTAACTCACAACCTAGCACCTCCCACTAAAAACAATGGAAATTCTTCCTTCCTCCCCCATTCTCAGAAGAAGAAAGTGGGATATGATAATGGCCAGGATTTTTAAAATCTGGATGTCAATGTATCTTTGGAATATTGTTTATTTTTATTGCAATTACTTGAGTAAGAGAGAAGATACTGTTCTGTAAAACAAGACTTAGTGAGGAATGGAAGATCTGTAATACCAGGGAATTTATACTACAGTGATAAGCTATTTTATTTGTTTTTCCTCATTTTCATTCTGTTTATTCCATGTCCACACTGCAAGAAGGATAGAACCAGAGATTATTTATATGAATAAGGTTATTAGCCAATATACTGGATTACTAGTACAAAATACGTATCCAGGTGTGAAGCACTGTAATTTAGTTTTTCAGTCCACTTTCAGATCTACTTTTCTAATCTGTAGCTCATTTAAATTCACCATTTTAAAAGATATTTCTAGCACATGTAGTGGTGCATTCCTTCTGTCTCCTAGACTGCTCTGAGATCTCAGGAATTCTTGTTAGGCTCTGTCCTGGATTAATTCCACTGCCGTGATGAATCTCCCCTTGAACTAATCAGAAATATCTTATCCTGGTCCATAGCAGGAAATTCTGTTGCCTAACCAAGGAAGGGGACAAGAGATAACCAAGAGATAACCCTGAAAGCCTTGGAACATTACTTGCCTGAATCATAGCCCAAGTGGAATAATATTATTGTTACTGAAATTTTTAGGAAAATTACTGATCTGGATTGAGGCCAGGATGCAGACTGACTGATGACTAAAGCCAAGCAACTTGCAACCATATGAACAGCAGTCCCAGGTTGAGCTCCCTTTTAGCTCCCCTGGGCTGCAGTGGCTGCACCAGCATCTTGCTCAGGGTCTCTCGGAGCTCACCGGTTCACAGATTTGAGGACTCAGGACAGCAACCGAAAACTGAAAATGGGGCCTATGCTGGTACCCAACTCCTTGAGGCTCAACCCTTCACCCACAGAGATGTAAAGACATTTGGTGTCAGTCTTAACAGGCACGTTTTTACATGTGTATCCATATACACATCTGCATTTTTGTGCGTCTGAATTGATTCAAGTACTCTCTATAAAGTATAGTATGAGTCTGCCATCTTGAGTCTATTATCAAGTCACTGTTGTAATTGTAATAAATCCTGTTGCTTCTCTTTCTAAATGTTAAATTTGTCAATGATCATGCACTGTCAAATCTTTTAGACATAAACCATTGACCAGGAGGCTGGGACTAAGATTGTGCTCAGCTGCACCTGGGCTCCATCAGGAGTTTAGAAAACAAGGGAGTCCTCACTGAACTTCATGGCTCAACAGGAGGGTCCCCCTGACCATTCTTATCCTTTTGCACTCTCAGTCTAGGTGTGAATCATTCTAAACTGATTCTAATCCAATTGTTTTAAGTATGCTTCATAATCTGATTGTCCTATGTATGCTTCATCTATATAGTAGGTAATAGAGTGAACCTTGCTACCAAGCTTTTTTAAGTCACGCTTTCACAAATTAATATTGAACATGCTTTTGTCAATATCTTCAATGGTGATTCTTTAAATGACCTAAATCGCTCATTTGTGACATCACTGAAAGAAATCATCTTGTTCAAAACAAGATGTAACTGTTGTATGGAGATATAACTCTTTCTTCATGTAACTCACAGACTTCAGAGCATCCTGGATACTAAAATACGAGATTAAACAGAAAAATTCAATGGAGAAAAAACAGTCAGAAAATTGAAAGACACAGCATGAGGTTCAGAAACCTCAACTCACAGGTTGATGCAGACCTGGTCTCAAACAAGTCCTAATACTTCCTGTACTGCCCAGTGCTACAGTCAGGGTTCTGGGCACACTCACAGATCTTCTTAAAGAATACAAAAAAAGCATGGTTGTTCCTCCCAGCTAAGAGAAGGCTTGAAGGCACTTGATTTCTTTCTGTAAAAACATCAGATTACAAAACGCTGTGTTGGATGAGGAACTTTCTGAGCTAAAACCTGATGTTGTCATAAGAACAAATGAGTACAGACTTGCTGTCAATAACTTTAGAACAGAAATTTGGGAAGGTCACTGGAGCAGGGAGGTTCCAGCAGTGCCTGCCCCCAGGACTGACAGAGTCAGGCTGCCAGTCTGGCTTTTGAGAGAAGCATAGCTGAATTTTTCAGAGGGCAGTTTGATGAGGTGCCTGAAGAAATGGCCTCCTAAGCCATTTAGGAAGCAGTGCCAGTCTGGGCTCTTTACCTCAAAGCTTATCAGCAAAGGCATCTCTTGACTATAAATCATTTGCTTGGCACTCCAATATATGGCAATTCCTATATTCAGAATACATTACTTAAAGTGGAGGTGAGACACTACAGCCTTGTCATAACTTGAGCACTTGAAATAACATATTTATTTTCCAGGAATTATTAAGTGGAAATGACACATACAAGAGATTTTCACACATGGTTTGTCCTAGGCTGTATTGTTAATAACAGCCTGAAATGCAGACCTCTGACCACTTTTACTGCCTGTAGTCTGTCCAACTACTGTGATCAGACGTGAGGCAATGATGGCAGCTGACATCACTAAAGGTCAAGCAGTGAATATATTTGCTGTCACGGAGATGTGCTTATCTTTGTGTCTTCACTGTTATTTTGCAAATCTTCTGTCAGAGTAGCTACAGAATTCACACCACCAATTTGTATGGAAAAACAAACAGAAGAATCATGACAGGATTTCTCTGATGTAAGCTTTGAAACCTCCCTGGGTAAAAGGACTACATTTCTTTCAACATTATGAGTGGAGAAGTGTTTGTCATGCCCTTGTGAGAGTGGCACCACTCAGTATTTTCGGTTTTAAAAAAACAAGTGATGCTGATTGGTGTGTAGCCAAAGTCTACCTCTCTTCTCTGCAGCAATGTGAACACAACAGGGTATGGCTCATCTCACACTCCCTTTCATGGTGCTGGTTTCTCATCATGTTCTAAAAGAGAGCTTTCCACAAAAAACTTTGTCTTACAAACTTCTTCTCACAGGTGATGTGCAAGGACTGCAGGTCCTCAGGATGGCTGTATGAGTCTGAGAGGAAAACTGTATCCTTAGAGTACCAGGTGGTCCCACTCAGAAATTCTGCTTACCTCAGGGAGGCATCAGATCCTGGGTCCTTAGGCTGTGCCAGCTGAAGGTCTGGTCTTGGCAAAAGAGCAGTTTACAGACTGCTTGGAGAAGCTCCAAGTTTATTTCCCTTGGTCTGGCTGCTTGTGGCCTCAACACTTTTCATTTCCTCAGGCATTGTGCTCTTTCTGCCAGCCCTGACTGAGTAATCGTAGTTATTTTCTCATCACAGAAGACAGAAGGGGAAATGTTAATTTTCTACTCACAAACTAGCCGTCCTTAACTTGTTTCTCCTAACAGACTTGTAATGTGTAATGAGAAATTTACTGGCTAAGAAGACTCCCGATGGAAAGCTCCTTCCTCATACTCATGAAAGGGTTTGCATGAACCTCACTGAGAACCAGGCTAGCAGAACAGACGAAGGTAGACTTTTATGCAAGAAGTTTCTAAATTAATCTCACACTTAGGAGAAAAATCTCCAGCGTGCCAGATCAAAGTGACCACTACTAGACTTATCCATCCCAAGCAGAAGTAATGCAACTAGAATGTGCAGGGCAAAGGCCGACACCAAGGCATTGCTCACATTTTTTCCACTTTAGTTTTTTGGCAGCCCTGAAGCAATTACAGTTTCTCCCACCATCTGGAATGATGGGAAAAAAATGAAACCATTTTCAAAATCAAGTAACAGCTATAGTCCTTAGGTGGCCCTTGCAGATCTATGGTGGTTTCCACGGCAGTAATTGGTAAATATCCTCTTGACTAGATCAGCAATCACACTCTAACATACAGATCTTAGTGGTATAATTTCTCAATTCTAAGACTGACTATTCTGTTTGAATATTTCAAGAGAGAACTAGCAGATTATAATTAAGAGGAAAAAAAAAAGGTGAAGTTCCAATTTTCCTTTTCTAGGGAAAAGATAGGGGAAAAACTGAAATAGGAAACTTTCACCACTCATCTGAGACTAGGATGTTACCTTACTGAGGACTTTCCAAATGTGAAAGTGAGGGATTTGATACTTGAAAGCAGTGGTATTTTCATTTAGAGGATGAAATACAAAAGTCCTAACTTCTTACTGCTTCAAGTTATCTAGAGCAGCAGTATTTGACTGATTGTGTTGACTGTAACAAAAGGGTTTTGCTAAAATACTAGGAAAGAAAATTTATTGTTTGTATAGATAGAGAAAAAAAATTCCACCTGGAATCTGTGTAGCATTTAATAACCAATGCTCTAGAAGGAGAAAAAAAATTTAGTACTCTTACAAGAACCTTCTATTTTTCTAGAATAAATGTGTAAGACGTTCTATGTAAAATGACAATCATCTGAGGAAAGCTGGAGTACTGTTGTGTGATTGAAGGTGGTTTTGTTTTACACTTTGCATGGCTGTGTTAAAACAGAGCAATATTGCAAAATTGACTTGGCTTATCCTTTTCAGTGGTATTCACATTAAAAAAGGAACTGCACTACAGGTTTTGTGCCAGACTATGGGTGGTTTAAACAACATGTATTCCTCATTCCTAAGTGACTCATATTATTTCCTGTTTTCACTAAAAGACTGTGCAGCTTGCAGGTCTGTCCTAAGTATCAATATGAAAAATCATGGATATTGCGCCACTTTCTATCTAGCTTTTTCTCTTATAACTAGAGAGAGAATTTAAATATTTATTCAAAGTTGGAACATGAGCATCTGAGCACAAAAGGAGATCCAGTACCACAAGCAGGCAAACAGCTACCAAACCTCACTCAACTTATTTCTTCTTTTGTTGCTCATCGCCAGAAAGTGGTATGAGTATGCAAACGGATGTTTCTAATCAGCCTCATTCAGTCTTGTTTGCTACCTGTAATTTACAGCCTCTAATACCACACTCATTTCTATGCAAGTGTAACTCACGGAACAAGATTAGTGAATAACTGCCAGGGTACCTTCTCCTTTTGTATTTTGGACAAAAGTACTGATAGCCCTCACTGCAGCTATAAAGCCATTTCCTCTGCAAGTGGTGAATGAAACAATCATATTTATTCAGAGCAAGAGAAAACACTAACTCCTGGTGTAGGCAAGTTGACTAACAGTGCTGCATCTTGCTGCAATTAGATAATCACGTCAATTCATGCAGAAGTGAGAAGGAGCTGTTTTGGCCAAACTCCAAACTTTGAGGAAAGTTTCCGTGTTGCTCCTTGCACAGACAGATCTAGCACAAGAGTTTCTTCAAGACTCAACAGGTAAAGCTTCTTATGTGTACTACATGTTTCGCTACACATTTCAGTTTCTTCTTTAGCTACTATGATATTTCAGGAGGGTCTCTGACTGACTTGTACTCGAGGAGAAAAAGCCCAGGTGTAAAAACAGTCTGTAGGGGTAAACAGAATGACACAACAAGATGAAAATGTCAAATCAATTTTTTTGGTTGACCTACTGAAATGATGCCCCAACGGAAATTATAGCCAGCTGAAAAAACATATCCTGGAGTAAGACCAGCCTGAAACATCTATAAAAATGACTCTATCTTGTTGATAGAAGTTCAGATAATGGTGGACAATAACTCAGGTAGGACCA
Organism: Rhagologus leucostigma; assembly: GCA_013397725.1. Lineage (NCBI taxonomy): Eukaryota > Metazoa > Chordata > Aves > Passeriformes > Rhagologus > Rhagologus leucostigma. The sequence continues at coordinate 204,661 of VZTD01004010.1, read as the reverse complement.
AATTATACCAAGGTGACTGTTCATCACCATTACTCTCTGAAGAGAGCCTGCTCCTGCATGCCAAAAATTCCTACAAGAATGCCAACATCTGAAATTCTCCATTTGTCTTAAAACTCAGTCTAACATGTCGCATCTCTTGAACATCTAAACCACACTCTTCGGAAAACCGTAGTGCACAAGAAACAGTTCAAACTAGCACTACAGTCCTAAACAGGATTATCTTTTTTTCAGGCTTTCTTCCTCTGAAAGACAAGCACTTAAATAGGTGGTGACCTTTGCGTTTTTAAGAGACAGATAATGAAACAACTTGCAAAGAGTACTACTTCTTCTCTGCTAGAAAGGCTTTATACGAGTAACGAGCGAAAACATTTGCAAACTATTCAGTTTCCCAACAACTCAGTTCTCTAAGAGATGAATCCTGGGTCTGAAACTATGTGTTCTCTAAGAGCTTGTTATTTCCAAAGTCTAAAATATACCTGATCTCCTTAATTTTTCTTGCTGGAAGAATAACCCTCTTAGTGATGTGGCCTACAGAGAGAAGGTGGAGTGAATCATGAATCCCTAACTGAAAGATACCTCCTGGAGTGGTTTTCCAGCTGACTTCTTACAAGGTCTGACTGTGGATTCAAATTTGTGGTTCTGAGCTATTGGGCAGAAGAACACAGGTCAGTTTAACTAGCAGCAAACTGCCAGACAACCATCAGACGCGTCCAACACAAGACCCCCAACACAAGAAAGAATTGGGCCTGTTGGAATGAGTCCAGCAAAGGCACAATGATCAGAGGGATGGGGCACCTTCTCTATGAAGACAGGCTGACAGGGTTGCATTTCTTAGACTTGGAGAAGTCTCCGGGGAGATCTCACAGAATTTTCCAGTACCTAAAAGGCCCCTATAGGAAAGCTGGAGAGGGACTTTTTACAACAGCATGCAGTGACAGGACAAAGGAGAATGGCTTCAAATTTAGAGAGAGTAAGTTTAGATTAGATATTAGGAAGAAATTCTTTACCATGAGAGTGGTGAGGCACTGGAACAGGTTGCCCAGAGATGTTGTGGATTCCTCATTTCTGGAAGCATTCAAGGCAAAATTGGATGAGGCTTTGAGAAACCTGGGAGGTGTCCCTGCCAATGCCAGGGTGTTGAAACTAGGCAATCTTTCAGGTATTTCCAACCCAAACCATTCTATGACTCTACGAAATGCTGAGATTCCAGGGCCTGATGAAAACAAAATCAGGTCCATTTTGAAAAAGCAGACACTTTTTTGAGAAATGGGACATTCTGATCCCAAGGGGTCCAAGAACTGATAGAGAAGCTGGAAGTCTCTGCACCATGCAGGATCAGTTATCAGTCCAGTGTTCATGGCAGTCTGCACGATTTCTTGCAAAGCCTCCACTCCGTGTATGCGACAGCATCTGCTCCAGGGTTGTGAGCAGATACCAGCCCTGCCTGTGACACTGGACCCACCAGAGGTGTTTGTGACACGTTTTGTTTATGCCTGGTTTTAAACCCATGGTTTTCAGGCTTTATTTGTCTCCCGTTTATAGAGCGCAGTGCAGTTGCTGCCAGAAGAAGGTGCTTTGCATCTCCTCTTCTGTACAGCAAGATAGGAATGCGGTCTAGCAAGGTGCTAAGCCCACAGGTTGGGTGCAAAAAATATCAAACCATTATTCTGTCAAGGCAAACACCAGCCACGGGAGTTAAAACTGCTAACTTTCAAGTTAGTACAGCTGTCAGATGGCTTACCCAGGTCTATAATGTCACTATAGATACTGTAGATTTTGCATCTTTTTAAAAAGGGACCAGACTTTCAGTCATGTCTGGCTGACTGCTGTGTGCACATCTAATGTTAGACAGCATTATGGCACTGGGAATACAACAACAATGGCCAGTAGTTCATGTCATTAGCTACTCATTTTCACTTCTTTTGCTTCGAGAACCTCAGGTTGCACAGAATCGTACTGTGCTGAACATGCATTTTCACTGACCTAGAAGTGTTGCTGCATGCCTACTTTGTGCAAGAATTTGTTGCAGTTTTCTCTTATGCTGAGACATTTCTGTGAAAATACTGCCGTGTAGCTACTGATAGAGAAATACTCTAATGTACTAATGAAATTACCAACTGTTTAAAATATGAGCCAAACATCCCCTTTCCCCCTGAATGCTGTTAGTAGAATAAACGTAGCTATTAATAAAGTGTACAATCTATCTTGTAGTCAGTGTTAGGCTCAGGTAGAATGCTGCTCCACCCAGTAAGCTCCTCTCCTCTCTTTGCCACTTACTGTTGCATTCTGTGGTACTACATCCAACACACAGACCAGTTTTGGAAACATCTTGTAAGAACCGATCTCTTGTCTAACACTGGCAATTCACAACTATTTGTTGCTTGAAGCAAACTTTCAGCTTACTAAGCACAGCTTGTAGAGAAATTTGAGGTTTATTCCAGTCTTTGATTTGCTGATTGGTCGTGTTTATCATAAACCGCAAGGGGTAGTGAACTGCCATGCACTGAATATCCTCCTTTCTATTACTACAGCATCCAAATAAGGGTGGCTTCAAAAGCCTCCTGCAAGGTGTAATCCACAGTCTAAGGCATTTCTACTCTGTTGCTAAAGAAAATGTAGCCATAAATGTTTAATGGGTTTAGGTAAAGTCTGACCACTGTAGAGGAAAGCATATAAGGGCTTTACATACTTCTATACATAGGTGTGTTCATGCTCAATAATATTTCTGATTCAGCCTCCCATTTAGTACCATTTCATTAATTGATCTCTGGACTCCAGTGTAAGGAAAGATACAGCTCCACCAAAGGCACCCACAAGAGTTTTTTATATGTTGAAGGCCCACACAACGTTGTTCTGTAATCACCACCAGGTATTAAAAAAAAAAGAATCAGATGCCAGAAACTGAAAGAAACAGGGAAAAGGCAGGGAAATTGTACCAGCATAATCAACACTCATCCTCAGTAAGGAGTGTGTAGGTGATGGAGAGGAAGTGCAAAATGTTTTGCACAGCTTCCAGTGCCAGCTGAGCAGGCACATATAAACATCACTACATTTCTTTGCCTCAAAGATATTTTCTGTTCATTGAAACTGTAAAAGTATCTGTGCTAATTTAGACAATGCAAATGTTTTGCACTGTGTAATTAATATTTTTAACAAAAGAACTGAGGTTTTGTGTAACAGTGGTAAAACCCAACAAACATGCTGTCATAAGATTTTTTTTTTTAAAAAGGTAGAGGAGTGGGGAAACCACTGTTCATGCCCAGAGCAGATCCATCATATAAGATGAAGAAGGTCAATGGTTATGAGGAAAAAACTCATCTCATGGTGGCAGACAAAGCTACAATGTACTTCTGTACAGGGCCAAAGGAAAGGTCAGTGGTGGGCAGACCACACTTCTAATGGCAACTTAAACGGGAAGATAGTGATAGGAGAAGGGGAAATGGTTTCAAACTTTAAAAATAAAAAAAATTAAAAAAAAAAAATAAAAAAAAGAGGGGGTGTAGGAAATGTAGATTAGATGATAAGAAGAAATTCTTTATTCAGAGGGTGGGTGGTACTGGAACAGATTGCCCAGAAAAGTTGTGGTTGCCCCATCCCAAGGCCAGGTTGGATGTGGCCCTGAACATCCTAATCTAGTGGGTGACATTGCTACCCATGGTGGACAGGGTTGGAACTAGATGATCTTTAAGGTCCCTTCCAACCCACGCCACTCTACAATTCCGTGATAATGCTGGGTCTGTCAAAGACCAGTTTCCAAATTTTAGCACTGTTCATTTTTGCAGGATTTTGTCATTAACAGTCTAATCATGCCTTGAGTTTTCAATCTGTTCAAAGGCATTAAATTTTTAATTAACATTATTAATTCCATTTGTTGTAGCTCCTTAAAGCATGATTTCTGGAGACGGCAAACATTTAACTGCATTTTGCTGAATGGATGTTCTATATAGATTTATAAAATACTGAAAACTAATAGATAACCATGAAAAGAAGTAGTAGAAAGTTACTTTACTTTGAAAATGCCATTTTCACAAAGTCTTGTGGGATTCCTGAAGGTCATAATTTTAATGCTGCGCATTCATCTAGCCACTGTGAACTCCTGCTTGGCACAATGACTGCTCAAATCTCAGCTTGGTACATGACTGTCATTGAAGATCTGGACCTTAACATCTCTGAACAGGACTTTGATGCCTGAGACATGCAGGCATTTAAGCATTTCCAGGTAAATCTTTTACTTTTGAGAGAGGTAGGCAGGCCTATAAAGCTCCCTCTTGGTGAATCCTGAGTAGGTAATCCCACTAGGTATATGAGGCTACTTGTGGAATTATTTCTTTCACACTCACACTGAGCCTCAAGTCTCAACAGATCATTGTGCTGCAAGTGCTGCATTTCAGGAATTGAACTCATAAGACTGATGAAGAAAATGTGAAGACTGTGTGCTATTGTTCACCACGAGAAGCAAGAGAAGATGCTACTTTGTGGTCTGGACCTGTGTTTTTACCCAGGAAAACACCTTTTAAGTTGCTTGAAGAATCTGGAACCAGTTGTTTGCCAGAATGTCACTGTAGTTGCACAAGTGTCGGCAGACAACAGTCACAGTTTCTGCTCAGAAGTTACAAGGTTGCATTGAAAGTTAAAATTAGCAACATCAGAAAAAAAAGCATATATCCATGTCTTACCGCTCTTCTGCTTTGTTTGAAAGCTCTCCACCTCAGATACCGTAGCAGTAGCCTACTCTTGGCAGATTGTGATGGGCTGAACCTGGCAGGCAGCCAAACCCCAAATAGCCACTCCCCAGTGGGATGGGGAAGACAATCAGAAGGCTTAGAGGCAGAAAAATCATGTGTTGTGCTAAAAAAAGTTTAATAGGTAAAGCAAAATCTGCACAAGCAAGCAAAGAAAACCAAAGTATCCATTCACCACTTCCCATTAGCAGGCTTCAGGAAAACAGGGCTCCATCATCCGTCTTTCATCTGTTATCATCACCAATGCACAAAACAAAAATTAAAATTTCCTTCATAAATCTTTTCCAGCCATCTGGACTTCTTTACTCCTCTAATGTTTAATCAACTATAATGCAGTCCTGCTTCTGATGTTTGGAAGACTAATAAACATGTCATATGAGGAGAGCTGTCCAATGACTTTCAGTTTCTCATTAGTAAATCAGAATGGGATCTTGCTTGGCCCGAATGGAGGACAGGAGAAGGAGGGGGAGTAAGCAGCTTTCACTGCATTAATCAGCCCACATCTTCAAAATGAAGACTGTAACAGCAGTCCCTCACACGGCTGATGTTCTTCTGTGTGCTGAAAGCATGAAGAACATTAGAGTTCCTAGCATTAAGCTATAGCCAGCAGTGTAGATTTGGAATTTGCATTTTGCAGAGAACAGCACTCATCTGCTTGGGCCATTTTTAGTGAGGAGCTAAGAAGCCGCAGTAAGCAGAGTGGGATTTGTGTCCCACTTACCAGTGATTACGACTACTTACTGGCAGAAGCACTTTTTCGATTTTTTTTTTCAAAAAACGAAAAAAGGACTGACGTCTTATTTACAGGAGTTTTCAGAGATTATGAAGTTTCTACATGTCCTGACTTTGTTTCATCCTTTTATGCCTCTAGGTGTATTTGTGTACACATGTACATGTTAGTGTATATGTATGTTTCTATATCCATGTCTGACGCAGTGATTCTGGACTCTCTTTTGACATCTTATTGACCACTGAAACAGGAAATTGACCTTTGGAGACCCTTGAAGATTTGTATTCTTATTGATACACAAGTGAAAGCTGATGCTTGGGAGTATTTGTTCCTCACTCTCTGGATATATCTTGTGTTCTGTCACAAAACCCTCTCAGAAACATGCATGCTCCCAATTCTGCTACATGCAGACTTACGATCTATCTGTTATCTGCTATCTGCTACAATAATACCTCGCCCTGCACTATCAGTCACTCTAGGCTGGTGCAAACCAGCCTTCAGCAAAAAACCATCTTCTAACAAACATCTGAGGGGTGTGAGCTGTTCAATCTGTTTCAGCATGAGCTGCTATTGTATTATGTTACTCATAAGCCATGCTGATAAAGTCACAAATGACATTTTGTTTTAGGTGCTAATCAAAGAGTTGTGGTCCTCCAGTGCGTCCCTTTCATCTGGTTAGCTGAGTGGCTTTGAAAGGGCTCAGGGGAAGAGCAGACCAATAACATGCTGACAGTAGTCCCAGCTGCCTCAGGCAAAAAGGAATTGGTCTGGCCAAACTCATCCAGAAAATCTACTATCCTGAGATATAGCAGGGTTGTAGTGATCAGGAGGGAAAGACATCTCAGTCAAAGAGAAATTAAAATATTCATTATATCTCAAGCGTGTCATCCAGTGAGGGAGGCTCCTTTTAGATTCTTGTTCTGCCTCCTTCAACCAAGCCATGAGCAGCACCTTGCTCTGGAGATGATTTTACAGAAGAAATAGGGTTGTCCACAGAGAGACCCATTAAGAAGTTGGGTCAGACACAGCACACTTAAGCTATCACACACTTCACTGCTTAACTGTCTCCCCATGTTGACTGAATGCACCTGAGGGGTCTTTCTGTCTCGTACATCTGAAAGTAACAGCAGACAATATATTCTGCCACCCCACAGAACTACGTACATATCTCATGGCTGCGTATGTACAACACTTCCATAACCTTAGTCTTAAAACAGCCAGTCTGGGGACACGTGGATGATTTGCCCTGATCAAACCAAAACGGGTTTTTGTCATGAAGGAGAAATTCAAATGGCAACTGCTCAGCAATGGCAGTTTGTGACAGAGGAATTACCTGGTGTCGTTCACAAGAAGACTTAACTGCAGAACTGGTTAAACTGACTGGAAGCGGGAATGCCAAAAACACATCAACCACTATGTAAAGGAGCGAAGGTTTCCTTGCTGATGAGAAAAGAAATGCTCCAGTGTGATCTCACAGTATCATGTAATTCAAGTGGTCAGGGGCCACTTTGGTAGGCAGAGCTGGTGCTGGGGAATTATCCCAATGCTGGGCTGAGGTGCTCCATGCCAGCAATCACATGGTGGCTGCAGGTGCAAATGTACATACAGATTCAGCTCATGCCGCCTCTTTGTAGACTCCTTGGAGAAACATCAGTGACAGCAGGACTGTGTCCAAGGCACTTCCCATTAGATCCTTCTATACTTAAGTAAAAACACATGTTTAATTCACCCCAAGGAGTACAACAAAACAGTCATTACCTGTGTATTCTTAAGTAATAGAAAGTCCTACTTGCCTAAACACAACAAGGATCAGTTACCAGCTTCTTTGCTCATCTGTCAGCCAATACTTCATCATAAAGTCTTCTTTCAGTTTCTTCCTCTCTATTCCTTGACAAATAGACTCTGGAATTGCCTGGAGTTTTTTCTTCTGCATCCACAAGGAGGTTTGTTTTTTTCACACACTCACTGCGGATGGAAAATGGTTATACAGACTGTACACATGGACATTCACGTGTGCTCATGCACACATACAAACACCCTCTCCGCCCATTATAGCCATTCACCAAACACCAGCAGGAGCCTTAGTCTGAACCTAAATCAACCCACTAAAATGAATTGGCTTAGAGAATCTCACACTAGTTCCAGAAGGTGGTGAGGTAATCTTAACTTCATCAAGTTTTTGAAAGTTTTTAAAGGCTTAAGTACAAATGCCTCTGACTCTTGTCTCAGTCCTCAGTCAACTTCATATTAGATGCATATACATGTATATGTATGTATGTATACACATATATTACTGACACTATCCGAATTTGATCATTTTCTAGTCAGTATTTTTTGTTCATAAATAACAAAGCCTTCAAAGACTAGCAGGCGAAACAAGCAATGTCAGTCTTTGCCACCTCATCCTAGATTTGCTTCTCTGTACGCATGGACATTCACGTGGAAATGCAAATCCACTTGTTGGGGTCTAACTGGAGAAAAGAAGGAAACTCAATACAAGTTCTCCATTAACAGAGACAGAAGTTCTCCTTCTCTATCGGCAGAGTCCTTTCTTTTCACTGAAGTGATGCAGCATGCGAAGGCAAAAAAAGAAAAAAAAAAACGCACGTGCATCAATGAAATATGTATTTCTGTCAAGTGAGGAGATAAATGTCACAGTGTAATTAGTTCCTCTCTAAGTGTGTTTTCTGGTTTTGGTGGATGAATGGGTAATTTCTCTACTACTTGCTAAATATGCCTGAGAGTGAAATGTAGCCTCTAGAGGCACTGAAAGTCAAAGCCTGTCAATTCTGAATGTAGACATCTTGTAAATTCTCCTTGTGCCTCAGACCCACACAGTCACTAATGATGGTTTCTGTCATTCAAACCTGTTTTTTAAATTTCTGGTTTTATTTCTCCAGGAAACTTCAGCCTGGGATAGGAGAAATTACTTCAGAGTGCATTTGATGGGAATGTACACACAAAGCCTTAACATTAAAACATGAAACATTAAACAAGGCAGACAATAAATTCTGTTACCTAAACAAAAACACCAGTGCTAATGTTCTGTCAAACTCTAGCTCAAGGTATATTACTCTACCCTGTCCTCTTCTCACTCTATAACTAAACTCCATTCACTATGACTGATAATCCCTCTGTTCTGAATCAAATGGCAGCTTCTTCCTTTCCTGGACCTTTCTATTCCTTAGGGAAGGTACAATGATATTTAAAGGCATTTTGTGGAAAAAAAAAATTAAAAATTGAAATTTGGCCACAGTTCAAGACTGCATACTGATTATTTCTTTTAACCAGGCTCTGGAGCCCTGTCAGTGAATAAGCAAATATAAACCTAGCTTTCAGAGTAGTCCTTGCAGGTCTTCTGTTGATTATACATACATTTCTTATACCCTATGACGCAACATCTGGAAGGAGAGATTGTTCTCACTGGCAGGTAATCATTTAACCATCGACACGTTAAATGTGAGGCATTTTCAACACGGAGAGAAAAGCAATAAGCAAATACACCAGCATAAGAATAAAAAAGCTAATAGACTGCAATAATACAATGATCATAGGCTGTGATATAAGATGCAATATGCTAGATGCAGATGGTGTGAATTCCATAAAAATATCACACCAATGATGTCCAGCAGTTTGTTCGATTTCTGTTACGATTCGAAAAATTCCAGCAGATATCATGGTTGACTGCAACAGTCACTTGTTTTTGTTACATAATAGCCTTTTCATATCTGTTTTTTAAGGTTTCCAGTTCTTCAGTTTGAGAGTATGCTGTGTTCCATATTGGTCCTAAGGGTATATGCCGAGTGTAAAAGTCCAGGATTCTGCTGGCATTGATATGAGATTTTTAATATTTGCACCTCCCGGTCCAAGTTACTGCAGAGTTTACCAGTTTCTGTGGGTTTACCTGACAGAATACAAGATTTCTCAGTGCAAGGGTTACCACTGCCTGATACATTAAGCTTTCTATCTTTTTAGATGTTGTCAACATTGTCTCCAGTTATAACACCTCAGCACCTGTGTATTAATAAAGTTCCAGGGAATACTTAGTATACTTTCTAGATAGTTACCTTCTGTAGTACGCAGGTTGAATGACAGCTTTCACTTGTTCATTTATCAGTTCCTAGTGGACGAGAAAGAAGACTTAAGTCTTGGATTGTATCTAGGCCTCAGTAATGACTAGTTTCATTCTCCAGTATCCAGAGTTTCCCTTATTCCTTTCCCTTGAAAGTCCAACAAAGCAACTCAGTGTTTTTTGAGCGATAGGCATTGAACCCTCTCCTATTTCCTGGATACCATACCAAGGTATTTAAAGTATACTGCTGGTGTTGTTCCGTACATGCATCTTATTCATTATTATCTGTATCACTTTTCCTGGGAACAGCTGCAGTGGATGTTCAGGGGACACTGTTCAAGGCTCTGTAATCTACTGTCAGTGGCCATGTGCCACGAGATTTTTTTTTTATTGGCAGCTACACAGGGAGACTGAGACTTGATAACAATTCCCCACTCCTCTAGTCCTTTTATCAATTAATGATAATATTCATTATATCAGTTCTTCTATCAATATCAATGCAAAATCATATAAATTCAATTATCTAATTCTTTCATCAATCCACAGGACGGATAGCATCAGAAGGTAACTTGTAATGTGAAATATCGACTAGATTGCTATGGGATAAAGGAGCAGCTGTTTGCAACAGATTGACAGCCAGGGATGTATTTGCATGAGGTAAACTGTGGGCCAAAGGGTGCGGTGCCCCTTTTCCCACTTTTCCCGTGAGACCACCCATGATTGTCCCTTCAGTACATGCTAGCCAAAATCTGAGCAGGAGGTGAGTGAACACAGTCCAGGAGTCTAACCGGCTAAAAGTTAGCTTTAACATCTGCACTTCAACACTGCAATAGCAGGTCTACTTTTTTTCAGTTTGATGTTCCGCTCAGTCTGGCTACACTCTGCTACCATTACTCAGTAGCTATGACAATCATGCAACTTCATATGGGGTTTAAATATTAGCACCATGTGTAATAGTAATTTGAAAAAGCTGGTCCATATTTCTGCTACTACTGGTTCAGAAACAGAGGGATGCATGCATGGTGTTTTACAGTGTGGGATAAAGCTGCAATATCTACTACAAACAATGCCATACTCTCCATTGTAACATGAAAGAGCTTCTCAACATCCCTCTTTGATGTGCATTTTAATACATCTGAAGACTAGAGTATAAGAAATTCAGAATGACTGAAGTTGTTCTACCTGGGTTTCTTGTGAGAAACTTGTGCCACTACAGGGCAAAAATCTTGTAATCTACATAGACTGTGACTATCAGGCTTAATCCAGAGCAGCAACTGAAAGGATGAGAAACATGCTGCCAGTGATAAAGTAAAACGCATGATGAAATCACCGATCCTTTTGCCTGCGCTGTCCCTTCCACACTGTATTTCTCATACTCATTTGAACTGCATATTTTTTCCGTACAAATGAAAACTTATTGGAGAAGAGTTACCATAAACTCAAGAAGGGTTAATTTAGATTAGGTACAAGGGGCTTGAGAGACGTGGGAAGAGAGTTTACCACTGAAAACTGAGGTAAAAAATGTTGATTGCCTCAGCCTTTTCTGTATCAGACCAGTTATCCCGTCTTATTCACTGAGGCTTACATTTTCTTTGGTCTTCTTTTCTGACCATATGCCTGTAGAAGTCCTTCTTATTATTCTTATTATTGTGGTAAAGTTTCTCCTCTGGCTGGGCTGTCTGTCACCTGGATTAAGACCTCAACACATTCCAGGAGTCTCCTGGCCTGCTTACAGCTTGCTGTGTACTTTCCCAGCAAATTCAGAGTGGTTGAAGCCCTCATCAGGATCAGAGCCTGGAGTGTGAATCTTCCTGTAGCTGAAGTAAAAACACTTCATTAACATCCTCCCTTAGATCTGGTGGCCTGGAGTAAACATCAACCGTGAGGTTTCCCTTGTTGACTGGACCCCAATTTTTACACATAAATTTTACTCATTTTACCTGTTCATTGTTGGTTTTCCATGGCAGCTCTGTGTAGTTCATCCATTTTTTACACAGAGGGTAACATCCTCCCCCCTGCCGCCCGCTCCCCCTGCCTTGCCTGTCCCCTCTGAACAGTTTTAGCCACTGATGCAGTGCTCCAGCCATGCAATTTGTCCCTCCACGTTTCAGTGACAGTGATAAGAGCCCAGTGTTCCAGCTGCACAGTGGCTTCCAGATGTTGCTGTTTGCTACCCATGCTGTGGGCATCATCACTACATGGGCACTTCACCTGGGTTGCAGGTTGTTTCACCTCTTCAGGTAAATGCTCCCCAATGCCTTTGAGGCATTCCACAGGTCAGTTACCATATCAATTTTCAAGGTCCATAATCATTTTTTTCAATTTTGCCAGCCTTACTTGCAGCAATTTTTTTTTCTCTATATGTCTGTCTAATAATCAGGCAGTTCAGCAGCACCAACAGAAACAAAACAGAGATAATGAAGGATTCATGTTAGAAATCATCCCATTGCAAAGTCTGGTTTATACCACTTCAGCTGCTATCAGCTTTTTAAGAGATGCTCTGGGCACAGTGGGTGTTTAGCTCGTCAATTTTTAGTGAAACAATATATCCAAGCCCAGAGTTTTCAACATTGTATCACAGTAAAAACCTTGAAAATCATACACGTAACTGATTCTTCCAGACTGCTGGGAGTGGTAAGGAAACCCAAACTCCAATTTTGTATTGTTTTTTAGGCAGAATTGGTTACGAGGTTGAGAGAAAAGCACTTCCGTTCTGTAAAAGAGCTTGCATCAGTGTCAGATTTCTTGTGATGATTGTTCTAACTCAAACCAGTGAAATCTAAATTCACCTGAAGCCAGAAGAAGCCTAAAATACTAAGTGCGATGGCTCTCTGATCACTGCAGGATTTCAACTTTGTAAACTTTAAAACAAAAATCCCAAGAAAGGGGAAAAAAAAAAGCTTTTTGTAACTTTCCCCTGGATCTGTTTGATATAAATTACCAAGGAGTGTAACTCTGGATATCCATCAGTATGTTTCCGTTTAGAAAAACGAGTCAACAGTTGTTTTAAACCTTAGATAAAACCTTGTCTTTAAGTACCTGAAGACTGCAAGCAGATCTGAAGAAGGCTTTCTGTACACTGCTAAAAGTTTGCCTGGTTTCCAAATGTGGTACTTACCCTAATAGGGTATTAGATTAAAGGTAGTATCTCTTATCCTACCTGAGTAAAATGACACTCCAGAAAAAAAAAAAAACCAACCTGGATCTAGCTTTTGCAATGATGTTATCTTGAAAAGGCTTTAATTAAATTTAGAACCAACAGGAAAACTGAACATCAAAGCTCCAGAAGAAAATGAAGTGCAGTGTACCACCACTGTCAGGTTATGGCTGCAAGACTCCTGCCCCAAACTGCACAGAAACAGCCTTCCTGAACTTCCAGATAGCCTGTAGTCTGGAGTGTGTGCTAGAATAATAGTTAAAGCAGCTTCATAGTGCAGAAATATCTTTGCTTATTTCTGGAAGACAATCTTCATACAAAAAGATTAGAAAGATTGTCTTAGCTGAAGGACTGGTGCTATTTTCACACCTTTTCCTGTAGTGTAAAATTAGTATTCAAATTTGCTGGTTTTGGAGGGCTCACAAAAAAGGAAGTCCGTGCCACAACGCACTTTTAGGTAATACCTTCAGCATGGGAGTAGTTTTAAAGCAACTTCCCCCCAGGAAGTGAGTGAAAAATGAATCATCATAAAAGCAATAGTGGCTCTGTTCATTGCTTTCTGCCAGCTGAGAACTGCCAGGAGCTTCATGCAGGCTGCATGCGCATGCCAGAGAGCACCAATCTGAAAGAAGTGCAGACACCTTGGAAAGGTGAAGTGGAAGATACTTCAGGAAAGTACTTCACACCCTCATGTTTCACAGAATTACGAGATAGGAGCTGTTCAAGTTGTTTCCTGTTTCAGGGCTGGAGACCTAACACTCCATGAAGCTTAAGCAAAAAAATCAAGAAAGGTTTTGAATGACTTTAAAAAAATTGCTGGGACACAAGAATCATATCAATAGTCTGCTACAAACCCCAGAGTTGTTAATCCTCTGGGGAGGCATGGCCACCTGCTCCTACACTGGATGAAAATCTCAACCAAATGACATGGAGCGAGGAAAAAGACTGGCACAGTGGGGCAATGCCGGCAAAGGCAGGATTTGCGGAAACATTTCCCACTCACAGCACTGCACAGGAGAAGGCAGCACTGCTGTGATGTGCAAAAAGAAACGAATTCTCTGTCTGTACGTTTAGATCTCAGAGAATTACTGTTGTACAACTGAGGACATCAAGTGCACCCCTCTAGGTAGTAAATTTCGCTGTGAATTTTCTTGGTTAATATATGTGGTTTTTTTCCCACTACTCCACTCTTCTTGAGAGCCAAACCCGCTGGGCTCACTCGGCACACGCAGCTGTTTCTCCGTGTAGCAGGGAGGCACGGAGGCACGCACAGAGGCATTTCCCTCACTTCCACAGAAACTCTTAGTTGCGTTCCTGGTGCCTTCTCATGTCAACGCATTTACTAGAATGTTGTTCATCTAACAACGAAGGAATAAACCGACGTCACCGTGAGCGCTTAAGGACCTCCCCGTCCTTAACCTATCCCTTTACCGACATCCTTGACTTTTCTGCATACACCGGCAGGCGCGGTGTGTCCCTGTGAGGGACCGGTACCCACCGCCCCCGCTGACGCCTGGATGGGGCGGTCCCCGCTCCCTACATGTGCCTGTGGGGGCCGGCTCGCCCGTCGATCGCGACCTTTGCCCCCTGCCCCCCGGGCCGTCGCCCCCGTCCCCGGAGCGCCGTGCCGCCTCGGTGGGCGCGGAACCGGACAGCGAGGGCGAAGGGCTCGCGGCGGCGCCCGTGCCCGCGGAGACGGAACGCGGGACAGGGCGAGGATGGTTCCGGGCTCTGCGCGCAGGGGTTGCTCGGGGAGGGCTGCGGCCCGCCGAGGGTCCCGGAACGGATCTCGCTCCCTCTGTCCCGAGGAGGCACCACCGCAGTGCGGGGCGGCCGCGCCTGTGCGCGCCCCGCGGGTCGTCACGCCCTGCGGCAGCGCTGCTGCGAGCGGCGAGAGGCCTTGGGGAGGCGCCGGGCTGCCGGCGGGCCGCTGNGGGCCGCTGGGGCTGGAGGCAGGGAGGGAAGGGGGAAGGAGGGAGGCAGGGAGGGAGGAAGCAGGCGGGGATACTTCCTCCTCCTCCTCGGCGGCAGCAGTAAGCAGCTTCTCCGCTGGAGCGGCAGGCTCGGCTGGGCACCGGCCCACCCCCGCCCAGCGGTGGGCTGCGCCCCGGCCGGAGGCTCCCCACACC
>VZTD01004010.1:128685-189098 GCA_013397725.1 Rhagologus leucostigma | reverse complement strand
GGGCGGCCCGCAGTGCTGGCGCTCGGGCGGGCGCCTCCGGCTGCGCGCTGCTGCCGCCAGCGCTCCCCAGCCCCGCGCCCCTGCCCGCCGGCGCAGCCGCAGGGATTACGCCGTGCGGGGCATCGTGCGCGCTCCCCTCTCTCCTGCGTCTCATCACACTTTGATGTGCCCTGGGCAGCGCCAGGGCCTCGTCGGCTCTGCCGCCTTCCTTCCCCTGTGCAGCGGCCGCCGGCCTGCTGCAGCCTGCCGGCTGTGCCCCGCTCCTGGAAGGATTTGTGTGTGTGTGTGTTTGTGTGTGTGTGTGAGTGAGAGAGAGAGAGAGAGAGGGGGCGATGTGTCCGTGTCCGTATCCGTGCCCGGAGCCAGGCTCCGCCCCTCGCAGCGGGCTGCCGGTAACTGCGGGAATTCACGGAGCACAGTGAGCGGTCATATCAAGTTCCTGCGTGGAGCTCCAAAATGCTGTTTGCAAGTCAGGCTCTTGCCTTGTGAGACCCCTCCTTGAGTGTCTTCGGGGTTCTCATCGTCAGTCCCATAGACGTGTTCTTGGATTTCCTCTTAGAAACCGCCCCACAGCAGGGTCCCTCTGAGAAGCTGGTTTTGGACATGTGGTTCCTTCATCCTGAAGCTTCGATGTTTTCAGGACTGTGGTCCCAACATATGGGTTGATGTGCTTGTTTATAGTCAAACACAAGAGCCGCTTCCAAAGCTGTGCTGGAGTTTCCCACATGCTTATATTTAAACGCATGTCTGTGTGGTTTTGGGATCAGGGCCTTAGATGTTTTCCTGAGCTGTTCCTTGTGAATGGCAGCCAGAATGAAGTTGTTTATGCATATGTGAAGTTACTAATTAGGAAGTGGTATGGGAGAAGGTCAGAAAACAAGACATCGTTCTTTGGGCCTGGAGGGTGAAGAAATGAGGTGTCTAATTAAGTCTTTTCTTAGAATGTATTTTTAGTGGTGCTTATGTCTTGGGCACTTAGTTGGGTGATTTACTGGAGTCTGTGGTATAAGTGTTTATATTGATAGAACTCTTGCTCTGAAACGCACTAGGTTTTATAGACAAGCTCTTCTTGAAATTCGTGATTGACAACATAATAAAGGATTACAATGCAGAAAGTTGAGGGAGAACTTGAGTTTTTACCTTTGCATTGTATTACATAGTTCAAAAGCAGCTTTTTTTATGTCCTGAGAGCACACAGTACATGGGGCAGATTAGTTTCTCCCAGGCCTTCCAAATAAAATATGTAGGAGAAAAATATTTTTCCGGTATAGGTTATTTGGAAAAGAAAGTTTTACCTGATGAAGCTGTATTTCAGCTTTTTGTTTTAAAATTGCATGGACATTCCTGGTGTAAATGATAACCTTATCTTAAAGCCTGATCTCAAAACCTCTCCTAATCTTCTTAAGCTCTTATCAATCCTATAGACAAATTGACCTAGTATGCTACTGTTGGGAGATAAAAGCTTTTGTATTTTCCATGATTTGGAAAGTCATGGTGGAGAAAAAAGCTATAACTTTTATTGTATGATGAATTCTTCACAGGCCTAGTGTACAAAGACCTTAGTGTTGGATTAGGGAATGCTGGACTTCTTATTCTCCAGAAAGGGGCTTTTTTGAGTTTGTGCTGAGGTTTTGGTATTCACTAGCACTAGTTTAAAAGCCCTTAAAAGTCCCGTGTTTAATGGTAATTGCAATAGCCAGAATGATTTTGCTCAAGAGCTCTTGCAGACACCCAAATTGAAAGGTTAAGTTTTACAGCATACTTCGGTCACAGTAGCAGGTGAATGCTTGTTGATAGTCATTGTCTCAAAAATACATGAAACGTTTTCAAATAGTATGATATGTGATTCATCTTCTAATTTTGAAATAGTGTCATAATTTACAGACAAATCCAGAAGATTTCTAGATTGGACATGAGAAGTGTTTGTTTGCTTCCTTTTCTCCAAAGGGAAAGACTCTTCATAAAGGTCTACCTTCTTCAGTCAAATATTTGTCACCAGAGGGAAAAATAATGCACTAAACTCAGGCATCAGGGCCGAACTTGGATTGTTTTGCTGAGCATCCTCTTAGTTGTGCTCTTGATCCTAATATATTAACTTTTGATAAAAACCTATATTGTGATCTAATCTTAAAACATTGAGGGACGGTGAAATTGCTGTAGTTTACATGCAGGGTTAAGAGAATGTTTGCTATGTCTTTTCTCCCAGCAGGAAAATGTTCAGTGATGGTTGGATCTCTTCTGCTGTTGTTTCTTTTGTGTTTTTTTCTGGTATATGTCAACAGAATGGAGAGTCTCCATTCGTGTCTGTCAAATGTGAAAGGATATTGGACTACAAATGCTGGTGATTCTTTGCTTCATTCAGAAAATTGATCCTGATCTTAAAAGGCATTTCACTGTCCATAATGTACTTTGCCTCTACTGGGTTACCTGCATCTCCTTGGTGAAAAAAAGTAATTCACCTGGAGGAAGGGTTGTCAGCTAGGGAAAGTGTGTCTGTAGTGGAAATTCGTAGTGGTTTTGTATTTCGTTTTGTTTTGGGTTTTTTTGTTTATTTTTTAAATTTGTTTTTAAGGTCTGTATTGATGTTCTCATGTTCTGCAACATCTGGAAAGGAAAGATGGCTTTTGAAAGTTTTTTGCTGTATTTAAGATACAGTGTTGTGTCCATAACTGGCAAAAACAGCTTTGCTCTTAAACATCTTTGTTACTCATATCAGCTCTTTAGATGTCATGTGATGAACTTCGCTAAGTTTACTTAATATTGCTTTTTCTTCTTCTGTTGCTAAGTCTTTAGTTAGTTTAGTTGTTTTTTAAGGTGCACACAAGGTTAGGTCCTATATTAAGAGGGATAATGGAAGGTGCTTATTTTGGCAGAGAACTACGCGTTTGCTAAGTCTTTCAGTTTGGAGAAGCTGAAACCTGCTGAAAGGATTAGTGCTAGTTTTCAAACGTAGTTGATTGTAGAATGTGAGGAGTTGGACTTCTTGTAAGGATTGTATGAGGTGTCAGTTAAGTGTAGTAGAAAGCGGAATTAATAGTGATTCTGCTTAATGCTGTATATGCTGAGCAGTTGTGATAGAATTGTGTGTTCATATTGACACATATAAACTTTTGTGCTTTTAGCAGTTGTGCATAGTTATACCATCTCTGTGTGGTATTTGTGGTTTTGTTCTTGAACTGGAGAGCAGTTAATGTGGCTTTACAGTGAGAGTCATATTTAATTCTGGCATGCCTGGAGATAGATGCTAGTTTTTTTATTTATGACATGGTGATGCCTTCACAGCTTTATAACCATATAAAATAAAGTGAGATGGAAAGATAGCTTCTTGGGAGGAACAAGTGAAGCATGTTCAGTATGTGGAGACTTTTCAAGAGTTACAATTGATTTTGATAGATTAAAGAAAAAACAAACAAAAAAACCCCCACCAAAATGAGAAACTATCATTGGAGCATCTCCATTTTAATTTGGTCAAAGTGTGATGTAAAGAAATGGCTTGATGGTCCTTCTTCGTTAGAATTAGCACAATATTGTAAATCTCTTACTGTGCATGTTTGCATGATCTGTTTTGGACACGAGATTGCAATTGCCTTTAGCATATCAGAATTATTTATTATAATGTTGGTATGTTAGTTTTGCTACTTTTGAATTATAAAGGAAGATAGGAGGCTTTGTTTTTTACATAAATTAGTTGTACTTTGAATAGATTATAGTAATTGCAGAATTAATGTTAACAGATGTATAATAAACGTTTGTTTCAAGAAGTTGGCTATAAAAGATATGAGTTGCATATTTATAGGATTAATTTGGGAAATAAATGCAAACGTACTTCCTTAACAATCATTTTCAGATAATGTGTATTCGTTTTAAGCCATGCTCTGTGACTATCACTTCTATATTTTTATTTCACTTTTACTTCGTAGTGTTTATAGGGACTCAAAATTATAATTTTATGGCCTGAAATTGTTCTTTGGAAGTGTGCCTTTTAGGTGCCAGCATCAAGGCAGCTCAAGTGGATGCTAGCAAGTGTTGATATACTGCCACCCCCTGCCCCCAACATAAGTATTTAAGGATAGCGTGAGACTGAAATAAATCTATTTTAAAGAAAATATATAATATAAAATTAATATACAATTCTTTTAACTGTAGTTCATAGAATATGAACAAGTTGATCCTTGTCTAATCCGGCATATAATAGATGTAAAATATACAAAAGCACGGAAATAAAAAATTCAGAATATTCTCTAAAGTACAAATTTCAGTTTATAGTAGCAAAAAGACCAGAGATATGTCTTTAATTTGGAAATACATGCTCTGCTTTGCAACATCTGCTTATGAAATAATCGAAATTATCCTTTTGGTCTAAGCCATCAAGATAATGAGTTTGAGAAATATGTTTGCCTTGTCACAGAAAGGTTAAAATGAGAAACTGCTTTAAAGAATACTAATAAGCATGATTGAGAACATTGTAAATTCTTGGAAAAGCTGTGTTCAATTAAAAAATACTGATCGGGTTCGGGTTTTTTTCTTTGCCTTTTTATATTTAGTTTTGTTGCTTATACAGCCCTTTTTCACCCACAAATTATCTTGGCAAAATGAAATCCACATGCAGACAGAATCTTTTTGAGTCAATTTTTTTTTTCTGTTTTTTTTTTTTCTCCTCAGAAAGATAGGCTTTAAATCTTTTTCAACCAATAGCTTTGCAACTTTTTTCTTAGTTCTTGCACCTTAGGTATTTTAAATGGTCTCATATGGCATCTGCTTCATATTAGAAGTTCAATTGGAGATGTGTAATCTAAACATAAGGGTTGTCAGTGTTAATGTGATCAAAGATGTGGACGGGTTAACAGGAAGGTAGGGTACCAGAATAAGAGAAAGTGTTTTGAATTTTGCAGTGCCCTGGTTTTGGGTGGAATAGAGTTAATTTTCTTTCTTAGGCACTCTGTGCATCAGTCAGCGTGTGGCGAGTGATGGTATTGTGCATCCCTTGTTTCTCTTGGGTTTTATCCCCGGGTCACCCCTTTCCCCCCACCCCTCATCTCCCTTTTCATTATAATTATAATACTATATCATTATTGCTATTTTAGTATTTTACTTTGTTTCAATTACTAAGCTGTTCTTATCTCAGTCCACGAGTTTTACCTTTCCTGATTCTCGCTCACATCCCAGTGGCAAACAGGGAAAGTGGCGGAGGGCTGCTGCTGGTACTTAGTAAGGGTTAAACCATGGCACACTGGGAGCTCCCTTTACATGAATATTTTAGTATGATAGTACTGTTTTTCCCCACCTTTGTTTTACTGGGTTTTGTTTGTTTTATGTTATGGCTTTTCTAATGCCTTTTTTTTTTTTTTTAACACCTTCTGGTTGCATTCTTCTATGCTTGTTCTAAACCATTTTTTTTATTGTTTGTTTATGTGAAGTACAGTAAATGCTTGGTTGTTGGAATTCTTTGCATAAAGAAAAGATCCTCCATTCTTGATGGGAAAAATACTGTTGTTCTTGTGCTTTGATGACTTAAAATAAAGCTTCCTTCGGGAAGTTGCTTGATGTGTAATGTAGGGCAAAGAATGCATACTTCACTTAAGGAAAGATGCAGGAAGTTTTTTAAACAGTAAGTCACAGGTATTTTCACAACTCTTTTAATCAAGCACAATATACAGTGTTTTCTGAGCTGCTGAAATGCGCACACATGCTCCAAATGTTCATTCTTAAAACACTTTTCCCTAGATTTTCTCAGTGAAGAGCCTGGCATCCCAGCTCTAAGCTCCTGAGTTGCTGTTCCCATTATCCCTGGCACTGTGTTTAGGTTGAGTCTCTACATCATCTCTCTCATGCAAGCCCTTTGCCACCATGATGTTTGAAAAAGCATCTGTTATCAGTCTCTTGGTGGGAAAGTGTGTCAGGATGTTTCTCTAATGTCTTTTATGATGACTGAGGTTCTGCATCCACACAAATAATTTGTGTTGCTTGCTTCGTTGTCTGGCAGCTGGTGTGGTTTTCTTGAACATGGGCTGTCACAATAACCAGCCTTCAGTGCAACATTGTAGTATTTCAAAGCTCACATCTCTGAGCATTTGGACTTGGTCACCAGCTTCTAGGACAATCCCAAATGGGAAATTAAAATATTAAAGGAAATGTACTCTAGCATTTCAATTAAAAAAACTAAACCAAACCTAAAAACCCCCAATCAACCAACCAACCAACCAACCAACCAAAAAAAAAATCCAACAAAGTAAACCTCTGAAAAACTTACTTAAGTCTTTAACTGAATTTCTGTTCTTCTGTGTAAGAAACACAACTGTAGCACAAGGGTGTGCAGCCAGTATCAATTAAGAACGTTGCTTAAACTGTTAGAGGGTGTTTATGATTGTTTCTGATACCGTTTATGAATGGTGGAATTGCACTTCTTCTTATTATACTACCGATGTCTTCCTCCAAAAAGATGTGATTTGTGCTTGTGCACATTTTTCTGGAAGGAGGGTACGAGGAAGGTTGTTATGTTATAAATTTTCTGCCAGCCTGTGGAGGGGTAAAGTATGAATTCTGTGAATCCTACTAAAATACTTTGTAATCTGCGTGCCTGGAAATTTCCCTGTTAGGACGACTACCCTTAAATAGTTTAAAAATTGCTAAAAAGCCATGCACTGTAGTTGTGTGCATGACTTCTAGTTGTGTAAGAGCCTGAGGAATGGCTATTAAACCACAAAGTATGGCTAGAAACATTAGCTGTGTATATGGAACAGTTGGTCCTGTCGGAGAACACTTGGAACAGCTCCTATGCTGTATGATTGAACCTGCACCACGGAACAGCAACATACCGTTTGAAAACATTTGCTGCCTGTTTTTTCAGCATGGCTGAAAGTTATCACCTCTTTATCTTTTGCTACTTGGGCACCTAAAGTATATTCAGGTTCCAGAGTTAAAATATTAGAGATTTATGTTTACTCTCTGCTTGGGTTCTTGCTCTGTGAAGTTTTGTTTTTTAGGCACATGGGTACTTCTGCTTTCGTTAAGAGCCTGTGCAAATGTTTGCGGGATCTGAATTGGGGTGTGTTTTTTTCCTCCCTGCCTACAAGTTGACATTTTAAAGTGATTTTTTGGATTTCCATTAAAAATGTGTTTATCTGCTTTTTTTAGTGCGTGCAGGCTTTCTGTTTAGATCTTTTCCGTGGCATCACTTTTTTCCTGTTTATAAGTTGAAATGGCCCAAAGCCAAGCAGAGTAAGCAGTAGTTTTTGGAAAGAAATATCATGCAGATTTAGTAGTAGGATATTGAGCCTTTTTGGCACAGAAACCCTGTGAGTCTGTGATCGTTGTGGTTTGTGTGCGTTTTTGAGCAAGTTTACATAAAGTGTTTATGGTAGGATCTGAAAATTGCTTTTGCAGATTATTTTGGATGTTGGGTACAGGTTAGACTTCTGAGCTGTTTCAGTAATGTGTTTTGATTTTTGGAGGATTGGGAGTGAAGACTTTTAGCCACCAGTGTGACAAGTGTCTTCAAACTTAAGAAATATGTGATTATCCTTGTAAAGATCAGCAAACTGAGGTACATACCGCAGGGACATATTTCAAGAAAGCGAGACTCAAGATGTATTTGATGTTATTCTTCATAGGGGCCTGTTGAGTTGGACTGAGAAAGTGGATGAGATAGTAAAATATTATTTTCTTTATTAAAACTTAATTTAATTTTTAAAATGCTGTCAGTTTCTTGTGCCCATCGGGTATTGATTCTGCTTTTGTGCAATGAGATACAAAAAAATATTACTAATGAAGAATTTGGTTACTGAGGAAAAATAACTTAAAGGGTTTGTTGCATTTTGGCAGCTTTTTAGTTGATAAGGCATTCTGAACATGAAGGATTGGGGAAGAGCTATGAAAGTGGTAAATATAGTAAAAATTATACAATAGTGACTAGGATTGTGTCACCTTACAAACGTGGAAAAAACCCTTTTATGGGACAACATATCTCTCTGGTGGAATAGTGATCCTCAGCTCTCTCACAGATTACACTGTATGGTGAGGACTAGTCAGTATGTTGGGGTGCAGGTGTGCTATTCAGAGGGACCTTGACAGCCTGGAGAGTTGGGACCCCATGGCATTCAGCAAAGGCCGAGTCTTGCACTGGGGCAGAACAGCTGTGTGCCACGAGGGGCTTGAAGGGGTGGGCAGCAGCTCCGAGGAAAAGGCTGGTCCTGAGCTAGTGGAGTGAGCTCGCTCGAGGGCAGCAAGCTTATGTAGGGGCTGCAGCATGGCACCTGTGAGGAGAGGTAGATTGCACAGCCTGGTAGAAGAAATGGCCCAGGGGAGATCCCAGCTGAGAGATCCCAATGGCATCTATCCTCCTCTTATGGCAAATGAAGAAAAGATAGAGCCAGACTTTTGCATCCTGGTAGGGCAGGAGACTGGGAATAGGGCTCAGGCTGAAACACCTGAATATGTGAAAAACTTGAATATGTGACATTATTAGGAAGAACCTTTCTTGACTCTGAAGCAGAGAACTGCGGACATTATGGACCTTACAACTTTGGAGAGATTCAGAACTTAGCCAGGCAAGGCACTGCTCTAAATTGGCCTGGTCCAAGCAGGGGGATTGAATTATGGGATATCCAGCAGTCTCTTGCAGCCTGGATAACTCTCTATGACTGTGTAGTGAGCATGTTACCTGTAGCCTGGGGATGCCTGCTTCAGGCATTGTAGAGAAGGAACAGCAATTTAGGACTGGTTTAGTTGCACATGGTCAGAAGTGATGGTGAGAACTCAATTTGCTTCGGCATACAAATGTCACCTCAGTCCTGTGAGACTGCTGCTTTTTTTAAACCCTGATTTTCTCATATGCTTCCTCCCCACACACTCAAAAGTATCTTTTGTGATGGGTATATAATGTACGAATGCTTCTGGGTAAAGCATCAATAGCTCTTTGTATTTAAAGCAGAGCTACGTTTCTGCCTCTCTTCTTCTTCCTAACTTACTTGCTGGTTTATGTACAAACAGTCTGTTTTTCATCTGCCAGACAAAAGTATGCACTTTAATTTCTATTATTTTTCAGTCCTAGATGTATAGGGGATGTTGGGTCCTGTCTTTGCTGCCATACTTGGTACACTCTCAGAAAGTGCCAGATAAATTGACTGAGAGATGTGTTCAGCAATGGGGGGGAGGTCACCAAGCTTGGAGGGTATGTAAAAAATATAAACATATATTCACGGATGTATTTTTATTGTTTTTGTTAGTTTTAACAAATCAGTGTTTCTGATACGATGACTCTACTAGTGTATAAATTTTCTATAGTATTTTTAAGAGAGAATGGTACAAACGAGAATTCAGTCAATAATATAAAATATGAACACAGCAGAAAGTAGGAAAAGAGTGAAAAATGTGACCTCCTCAGGCTGCCTTCCCATGTAAAAATGAAATTGGCATTCTTAAGTAAAGCTGTCGTACTTGTTAGCTTAGTCCTGTTTCTCTGTAAATAGCTTCAAACTTGAGGGAGGCTTTTTAGGTTTTTAGAAAGACTTCTAGTAAATCACTGGTTAAGTAGCGGATAAATTAGTCTGCTCTCTGAAGCAAACAGCTTGAAGGGATCTGATGCTGTTCCGTTTGACATATTGATCCATGGACATAGGTAGTTGTTGGGCAGTTAGTATTTTTCTTCCAAACAGCTGCTGTGTACGGTCCCTCTTACAAGGACACAGGAAATAATGGAGGATCTTGAGGACTAGGGAAACCAAAGGAATTGCAGGGAATGGGAATTATATGGATTTGGAGGCAAACTGGGTTATTGCAGAGAGAAAACATAAAAATACAGAACAAAAGTCAGTGAACACAGATTTTCATTATTTCTGATGTTCACGTTAACAACTAATTTCTTTTGAGGATCGCTCTTAAAACATCTGTGCCATAAAAGAGAATTTTCAAAGTGAGTGAGTTGCCCATATTGTTATGGACTTGTTTACTGTGAATTAAGTGAAGCATCATCTGTATTTCTTGTTTATGGGCTGCGTGGAGGCTGTGTGGCAGGCTGGGTAGTGAAGCTAAACGAGGATGCCACAGTGTTCTGGAGTTACTGAGTCTTCAGCTAGGTTGGGACAAAAGTGGTTTTAAAGCATTTTAAAACAAAGAGTTGTGCCATTTGTTCCATTTATTATTCTGTAGCGTTACATTTCTTCATTACGTCAAGTTTTTGTTTCCTATCAGTTATTTTTTGGATGCTGCATCTTCTGTTTGCTACTGATGTCATAGAGAGGTAACTTTCTAGCAGTTTAGCTCTTCTGTATGTTTATGTTTCTCCATTTTCTGCTGGTTTAGCCCTTTGGGTTTTTTTGGTCTCAAGTAGCAAGAGAGGTAAAGAAGCAGTCTAATAGTTTGCAATTAGAAGGCAAGACATAGGAGATCATTCTGCCACTGTACAAGGCTGTACAAGAGCTTTGTTTCCAAAGCACCATGTCTAGTTACGGCCTTTTATGCCTCTAGGGATTTTCAAAATAGGGTTGATTGTCCAGAAAAGAGATACCTGAATGATTGCCACTTGGACTGGTTTTAATTTTGATCTTCTAAAGATCTTGAATTTACACAGTTTGAAGAAGAAATATTGTCTAAGGTTTACTGCATGTCTTTAGGAGGAAGATCTAGAATAACCACAAAAGAACTTATGATCTCTGTAGAGAGCAATAGATGAGAATACTTTAAAATTGCTTAGTACAGTTAGTATGACTGTTGTTAAATATCTGTACACTGTCATGCTTTGATATTTATTATGCAGTATCTTTGGAGTTACTGCTTAAGGGTTGTCTGTGCTAGAAAGTTATGCTATGCTAACTTAATCAGTATATCCAAAGGGGCAAAGATGGTCTTCTCAGAAATAAAAGTGACTTTGAAATGCTCATTCTGAGAGAGTTTGTCCAATTTTGGAGAAATAGGGTAACTCATCAATATGAGCATTTTGGTCTGATAACCCCGCTGTTCTTGGATTATAGACAGTGTATCTGGAGAATTGTGGCTTACAAATACACTTGCCTGTTCTCTTTTGTAGACCACCAGCTGATAGATGCTTGAAATTTGAAGTTCCTAACAGCTATGTGTGGTACTGAAAAGAAATTTTCGTCCACATTGGGCCCCATATGGTGCCTTTTTGGAGTGTGCGTGCCAGCTGCCTTGTCCCTGCAGTCAGTCCATGTAGTGAAATTCAGAGGTGATTTCCTATAAAACATTTGTGTTTTAAGCCTTTACCTTGCTTTGCCTAACTCTTGCTGTCTTGGGTTTGCCACTCCTTGTGTTTAAAAATTTTGTGCTCCCCTCAGCTCATTTGAGGAGTCATGCTGGAACCTCCTGGATTGTTCTCATGGCTTTCCAGGCTTTTTCCTTGCTTTTGCTACCTCCCAGGCCAATTAAGCTTGTCCTTTCCAAGACTATTGCTGAAGGAACAAATTTCAAAGTGCAGTAAAAATCCTTTGCTGGGCTGAATTGCACCTCTTGCAGATTATTATGTTCAGCATTCTTGTGACCACTGAAGCTTTTTATGTTATCATGGGAGCAGCGACATCAAAATGGGAGAGCTATTACGGAGTCTTAGGAGAGGGGAAACCAGGACATGTGGTTACCTTTCTCCAGGGCTGCCCAGAGTGCTCAATGGAAGATACAGCTAGCAGGCTGAAGGTGAAGAATCATGTCCTGGGAGACACGTTTCTGGGATGTGATTCTCAGCACTGGTAAACAAAATGCTGTCTTGCTTCAACTGCTTGGATTCCTTGTGAGGATTTTGTATGAACTGCAAAACTGGGCTCAGAACTCTCTTTTTATGGTGTTACCAAGAAAGACTTTTGCTCATGAAGCGACCTGCTATTGTTGTGAATATATTACTTACAAAAGAAGGAGAAGTGGACTTTGGTTGTTGTATAAAAAGAAATGTGGCAGTCTGATCTTTGGTTAAGTCTGAACTTGTGGAGTTTTGCTCTGGCTATAGCATATTTTGTTTTGGAAGAACTTGGGTAGTGAGAGATTAAATTCTAAATTTACTCACCCAAGCACTGCAGATGTTACTTTCCAGAAAGCATTGTGAAACAGAGCAGATGGAGGCAGGTTTTGAGGAGCAGATTTGCCCTACTGTCTTCTGAAGTGTAGACATAATTCTCACCATCAACCACAAATAGTCATGCTTCAACTTCACGAATCTAGTATCATGAAGACAGAATTAATATGTGATCTACTGGTCTGTGTTGATTTCACTCTTTATGCCTATGTTTAACGAGTCGTGTGCTATTGTACTCTGAAATCTGTATTTGTAAAGAGAAGGGCAAGATTCTCAACATCTTCCACAAGTCCAGTGGCTGATCTTCACTACTATAGAGAGGCTATTAGAAAGCTTTGTTTTGCTTTGAAGATGACACAGAAGCTGTTGAAGTTGAAAAGGGTAGTGCTGAAACAAAAAATGGATATCTCTCAAGTCACAAGGTTGTTACTCATTCAAAGTCTCCTTTACATATACATTTCTGTTGACTATCCTCTATTTTTCCACTGGCTATTACTGTTATTAACATACTGGTGATCTTAAAGAAGGTTTGAGAGTTCAAAACTGATGATAAGATGACTAGTGTTAAATCCAGTGTCTTAAGTTCTAACCTTTTCTCTTTTAAGATGCGTACTTTGAGTTTGTTTGCTTCTAGAGACAAACAGCACATGCATGTGGAAATGCTTACAGACAGACACACAAACTTAGATACCTCAGATATATAAACAGTCATCTCTCTATCTCTTAAAAAGATCCGCTGTTTGGCAGTGGCCACAGTCCCTCACTTCTAATTATGCCTCAGTGCATTATGTAAGGTATAAAAAAAAAGTTTGCTGAAACTGGCTCTATGGTTTCCTAGAATTGTGTGTTGGATGCATTGTAAACTTACAGGGGTTTTTTTTATGAAACTTGTCTACAGTATGCAGTTGTATAGCTAATGAATTGCTATTGGGACTGGATGACCCAGCTACGTTGACATTTTTCTTCCAGTTCTGTATGCTACTTACTGAGATCTTGGCTTCAGCTGAAATATGCCTGAAAGAAAACTAGACTATATATGCGTCTTTAAATCTGTGTATGTACTTTCTGTGTAAGTGTGGGAGCCCTGTGTTCAGGACTGGAGAGAGGTATGCCTTCATTAAGAGCAACAGTGGTAGTTTGTTCAGTTGTATAAAAATACTGGTAATAACAATCCCCATCAAAAGAAGTTAGTCTCTTAAAATGACCATATAGCCTGGATGTGACTGCAGTAACTTGTGTCCTCTTTCTCAAAGTTTTCATGTCAAAGGGGTGTTTTGGCTGCTAAGCTGCTAGACAAACAACTGAAAACTGCTGAGCTATGTGGATGTGTCACAGGTATTGGCTGACGTGCATCTGTGTTGCTGCTTTTGCTTTCAGATGTTACCATGAGTATCAGTTGGAGCACAAGGAGCTATGGTAGTAGGAGTGTTTGGGAGAGCTGGGTCTTGTTTACTTGAGAAAGGTAAGAGTGTGATGGGGTTGTGGGAATTCCTAATGGAACAGGGTGAGAATTGGTGATAACTAGCCAGGCAAGATCACCGAGCAATGAGATACTTTACCTTACTAAGTCAAAGAGTGTATCACAAGCTGAGAATTGGCAGCTACAGAGAAGGAAATACTAAATCCGCTTTTACCTCTGTAGCCTGTTACAGGAGTAATTAGGAGATGTGAAGCAAATTCCAGAGTATAGTTCATTTGTGCAGAACAAAAAAAGTAAGACAATATGGAAACTAAAATAAAATTCAGTGGAGAAAGAAGGTTATGTTGTGATGAGATAACTTTGGCTGAACACAAGGTGCCCACCAAAGCCACTCTTATCACTCACCCTCCTCATCTGTATGGGGAAGAAAAAGTATGACACAAGGTTCAGGAAGTACGGTGACAGACAAACCAGACTTGGTTTGGAGAAATTAATTTAATTCATTGCTAATGAAAAGTCAGAGAAGGATAATGAGAATTAAAAACAAACCTTAAAACATCTTTCTGCCACCCCTCCCTTCTTCCCAGGCTCGACTTCAGCTCCTGTCTTCTCTTCCTCTTCTGGCTGAGTGGCTCAAGAAAATGGGGGATGGGGGCTGTGGTCAGTTTATCGCACTTGTCTCTGCTGCTTCTCCCTCCTCACATTCTTCGCTACTCCAGCATGAGGTCCATCCCAACTTTTCCAGCATGAGTCCTTCCCATGGGCTGCAGTTCTTCATGAACTGCCCTAGTATGTGTTCCAGCATGGTCACAGCCTCCTTCAGGCACCTGCTCAGATGTGGAGTCCGCCATGGGCTGCAGGTGATTTCTGCTGCACCATGGACCTCAGTGGGCTGCAGGGCAATAGCCTGCCTCATCGTAGTCTTTACCACAGCCTGCAGAAGAATTTCTGCTCCAGTGCCTAGAGCATCTCCTCTCCCACCTTTTTCACTGACCGTGGGGTCTGCTTCGCTGCTGTTGTGCAGCAGTCTTTTCCACTTCTTAAATATGTTCTCTTAGAGGTGCAGTCACTGTCGCTGATGGGCTTGGCCTTGGCCAGTGGTGGTTCTGTTTTGGAGCTGGCTGCACTGGTTCTTGTACATAGAGGAAGCTTCTGACATCATCTGACAGAAGTTATCCCTGTAGCCAGCTATCAAAACCTTGCCACACAGGATGGCTTGAAAAAAATCTCTAATTATCCACATAGGTAACCAATGCAGACAAACATTGCCTGCATGTATGAGTTATCTGACCTTTGGCTACACAAAGATTTTGTTGTCATGATTTTGTCACAGCTCCAAGACAGTTGCTTGAAGAAGGAAACACAACTTCTTTCCACAGGGTGTCCTGGAGCAAGACAAGTTGTATGATGAACTGGGTGAAAAAGCTAATGCAGGGAAGTAGAGTGAATTGAGCATGTTGTGTTTTTCGGTTTGTGATTGCTTATGACTTAAAGGGTTTGCTGCCTGGAAAAGTTCTACAGCTGAAGAGGGTAACGTAGTTGACCCTAAAGGCAGGATTTTCTGGGTTTCTCATCCTATAGCTTGCATCTAAAATTGAAAATGGACTGCATTGCAGCCCTTATATTGAAAAAAGAAATATGTATTTACAGAAGGATCTAGATAAAGGCTATGAATCCTACTAGATTACTCACTTGTCAGAAATAAAAATGCTGTATATACTTGTAAGTTTGCCATTGGGAGAGGTCTGGAATTATAAAAAAATAAAATAATGAAATTCAAATTGAAATGCTAAACCGAAACTTTTTGATGTAGATAGAGATTTGTGTATCGTGTCTTTTGCTTAGCTTTTCGGGGATTTCAGATTTTCAACTTTACCTTGAAGGCTTTCAGAACGTTGTGGGGGTTTCGTGGTGGTGGTGGTGTTTCTTTGGGTTTTTTTGTGGGTTTTGGTTTTTTTTTTCCCCTCCACACATCAGAGAGAAAGCAACTGCAGGACTAACAAAGATGCAGAAGTAATCCAACAATATAAATGGAATGGAAACAGTAGTCTTCAGACTAATCTCTGATTTTCAGTAAAATCTACTTACGACTGACCTGCTGCTTTGTCATTTGATGGAAATTTCTGCACTTTCTCTGTTGTCTTTGTAAATACACTACCTAGATTTTTTTGAGTGTGGTTTTGCAACAATCTTTTAAGTGGATTATGTCTATCTAATACCCATCTTCTGGTAAAATGTCAGTGTCTGTGATGTTCGGAGTAAACTTCAGAAAGCAGTCACATCCATCACAAGGGCAGAGGGAGCTTCAATAACATATTGTCATGTAAGAAGAGAGGTCAGCAAGGTTGTTGACAGGAATGGAGAGTAATAAACTTTATTCAGCAGTGAAACCATGTTTTTGGGAGAGTGCATGGGTTTATGAGTAAGGAGAAAAGGAGAATGACTTCTGTCCTCGTGCTTATATGGAAGGGCTTCTTTCTGAGTAGCACTTGGTTTGCATACCAAGGAAAAACTCTTGTATTTTTAAGGATCGGTTGGTGTTGCTGTAGATGACCGATCTTGTATTTTGTACTGTGGTGAAAATTTCCCCATTTCTAGCCTTTCCAAAGTGATCAAATACATCTGCATTGTTTGAAGAAAATTTTCTGATTTGTCTTTGAAGGGATCCGCTTTTCGCTGGAATGAGTGGGTGTGGGACCTTTTCATGAACTCTTAGGTAGATTGTCCCTCTGTGAAGTTTTCACTGTGATGATGCACAGTCTCTTTAAAGAACTCTACCTGAATCCATTGCTAGAAGTGTTTCAGTGTTTCTTTATATTGAGTGTGATACTGTGGACCTTTGTGACAAAACAGAGGAAGAAGGTGAAATCAAGACATGCTGCAAAAGCTGGTTTGGTTTGTGGTGGTTTTTTGAGTGTTAGGCTGGCATTGGTTGCTTAAAGGAGATAAGGACAGCTTTGCTCTTTTCAGAGTTCATAAATCATTTGGCTTGTGTGTATGTGTTTTCTCTAATTCATGTCATGAAGCTCTGAATCAGGCATCCACCCTTTTATTAGCTATGTAGAAACAATATAAGGAATATTGCAAAACCTGTGTTTCTAGGGTGATAGCTTCATGTACTCTTAAGCTGCAGCTGGAGCAGCAGAAGTAGCTGCACATTATCACCTGGCTTCTGACCACCTTACGCCTAAAATGGCTGAATGTACTGCTGCAATTTAACACAGCAGTAGGTGTTAACTGAGGTAAACCACCTGTCCAGGTTTACTGAGTGTTCTTACAGATGCATACCTGCAGTATGTGGGAAATCTGGAAGTGTTTCCCTCACTGGTAGTGCTGCTCTAACGTGGGATCAAGAAATGAAAGCAAAGAGATTTCAACCACTTCTTTTCTGTCTGTATAGTAACTTCCAGGTGATATTTGTTTCCTCCTTTTGTCATCCATTGTATCTGTTGCAATCTATTTCTATAGTCTTTAGAGGGCTATTAGGATATACGCAGTAAACACAATAAAGAAGTGCTTTGTAGAAGTAAATAAATGGTGATGGCAATGTTTTTGGCTCTTAAAAAAATTCCCCATGTGGAAATAGTGATAGAGATAGCATTGGTGATAAAGGTGCATATACTTGGGAACTTGGGAGGAAGAGAAAAAGAGAATAAGCTTGTTTTTTCAGGAAGAAAAGTTTTTTTCTATTGAATACAGTTCTACAGTAGTGTAAAGTGAATGAAAATTTCACACACACAGTGGCCTCAATGTGCAGATATTTCTTTGAACTTAACCTTCATTTTTTGTGGTTCAGATTGTTCATTAATCAAAGAGAATAACTTATGCACTCTGTAACTGCAGTTTTGAGTAATCCTCACAGATCAGGGGACCGAAGCTAGAGACCTCTCGCTTTGAGGTACTGATCCTTCCTGCCTGACCCCAAATAATATTGCAAAGCATAAGCTTGTAGGCTGGTAAATGCCAACCTCAGCTGCTGAATGTAATTTTTACCTGACCCTGCTGTATGGTTTGCTCATGTAGCCCCAGTGCTTTCCTCCTGTACAGCAGTAGTACAGGCTTGGTGCCTTTTGTCTGGTACTTGATACGCACAAGCAAATACGATGTAAACCGTGTACAAGGCATATAATGAATATTAGACAGCTTTTCTTTCATATCAAGTGGAAAGCAGAAAACCTGAATTGCCCTTATCACTCAGTAGCATGTTATCATTTCACAGAAATGTATTAACCCTGTCATACAAAACAGAGCGTTTGACTGCACTTCCTCCCTCCACTGAACTGTTCATTAAAAACATTTTAGCATCACAGTTATTTTCAACTTAGTGTTCATTCTCGTAAGCTTTTTAGTATGGTTGACACTTCTGGAGAGAAACAATTTCCTGTAAAAACTGAGCGAGTTTCCCATCATAAGATGTTGCTTCTGTTATGAAAATAATGTAGACACGTTGGCAGTTAGACAAGTGAGGATCTGTGTCTAGAAATCCAGAGCGTAGCTTAGTCATTTGATTCTAGAAGAAATAATATCAAATTAAATGGTTTATTGAGGCAAACTGCTGATACTTGAGTTATGTAATCTGAATTGTGCTTTTCTCTCTCAAAGTGGCTCTTGAAAGATGAGCTGGACCTAGGTCTATTAGGAGCACTAACCAAGGCTTTCAATCTTTCTGAGCGATTGTACTGAGAGCATTTACCTTAGTTGCTGCTCTGTGTTCGGCTCTCTTGAAAGGATGATTTGAAAATGTTATAACATCCTGCTATTAGCAGAAGTGGAAATCTTTTAGTATTAGACAGGTTGAGCTTGTGTCTGGGAGGAGTTCTTTCCAGTTCCTTTTTTCCCACTGTTTAGTCTTGGCCACACATACTCTTGTTTATTTCCCTGATATTCAGATCCTCATTCTTAATAATGTTTCTCTGTATTCCAGCTTGTCTTGCCAGTCATCACCTCTGGGTGTCTTGAGGAAGAAGAGAAATAAAGACATCATTTCCTCCGGAAATTCTTTCTTCACTTCTGTAGCCCTAACATTATCTGCTGTTCTTTCCTCTGATTTCAGTTTCCAGGTACCTGAGCCCAGAAGGGTCTGTCATGTGCTAAGTGTTGCGTAATCTAAAGAAATTCAGCCTTCCCTCAGTGCTTGGATACTGCTAGAAATTGACAGCTGATGCTTGGTCATATTCCAGGAAAATCATAGGCTTGGTATGGGGCTTCTGAACCAGGAAACAACATGCCATGCTTTTTTCTTCATGGGGCAGAATCCTTTTACTTAGATTGCTGTTGTGCTTGGAGAGGCTGTATTTTGCAAAGTGCTGCAAATAGATGGTGCAGAAAAGAAAAACTGTAGTCAAGCAGGCTACTTTCATAGTGGGGAGAAAGTGTCATATAGATTTTATGCGACCTGGGGTCAGGAATGTTCTTTTGCCCTGTTCAGGCACTTACCAGTCTGATAGGACTACTAGGCTGTGGAAAACTGCTTGTCCCCAGTAACCACACAGTGTCTATTAATGGTTTTCTTCTCCTGAAACGATCTGCTGTCAGTCCTGCTGATGGTGCCCTGTTCTGTCTTGCAGCTTTACTGATACCACACAAAAGTACTGAAGAGTTTTCCAAAACCTGGAACCTGTCTACAACTGGACTTAAAAGTCTGGAGGAATGTTTGTAGAAGGTGAACAATGGCTTCTGGAGCAAATTTTTCTTGTTTTGTCAGATACCAGCTAGTCCTAAGACAGGCTAGATTGTACCTGTCCCATCATATTACCAAGCTTGAGGAAGTACTGGTCAGGGACTTCCTGAGGGGGAAGTTCTGCCAGGCATATTGTGTTCAGTGGACTGGAATAATTTTGAGGCAGAGTGAGTGTTTTTCATCAGCGTTCTTTTTTGGTGGTATTATACTCACTCAATCATCTTAATTTAAAAGCTGAAGAGTCCAGGTCTGTATGCTGTCCTCCTGCTTTTCCCCACACCCATCTATTTTATCAATGTTCTGTGACTAATTACAGGTTCTTGAGAATGCAGTTTTCAACGTACTGGAAAACACTGAGGTATTTTTCAGTCTTGTTCTGTAGTCTTTTTCTGGTAATTCTCAATGCAGGACTTTTGATAAAATTAACAGATGAACAAATAGAATGTGTTCATTTAAGGGGAGGAGGCAAAAGGAAGTTTTTGGTCCACAAGTGTAGCTGGGATGATTTTTCTGCTTGTGTGGACTTTTTTGTAGTTACTGGCACTGAATTTCATCAGTCACTTTATTTGCCCCTCACTTGCTATTGTTAAATCCTGTCGTAATTCTGTTGTATTTTTCTTCCATTTGACCCCAGGTCATGCCTGTTGCTGATTTTAGTAGATTAGAAAATGAGGATTGCTTTGAAACGGATTGCTTTGAAAATTTGAAGGCTTTGTCCATTAATTGCAGAACCATGTTAGACAGATGGGGATGAACACTCCTTAGCTGAACAATTCTGCCCACGCTCAGTCAAGCATATTTGCCTGTCTGTGGAACTGGCTGGGTCATGTCTTCCACATTTACTTTACTGGCAGTGTGCAGCTCTGCTTGCTCCTGAATAGAGCATGTCCTGAGGATATTCTGGAAATGTGGAGGCCGTGCCCTGGCAGTGAGAACAAAGGTTGCACAGAGCAACTTCCTCTGATTTCAATCATGATTTTGTCTTCTTGCTCCTCCTTTCACCTCCTTGAAGGTATTTTTTGGCCCTCTCCCTGCTTTTACTTATGAAGTTACTTAAATGATTTTTCCTCTTTAAAATGATAAGTAACTGGGTCAAGAGCCTTGATTTTTAATTGCTATGAATAATTGGGAAGCTTTTGTAGTAACCCATCAGTGCTTCTTCAAGATGACTTAGCGAATCTACTGATCTCTCCTTCCCCTGCTTTCTGGGAACGTGTTCACTCTACATTCCACTGCTGGGATTGCCTCTTTTCCATGTCATTCCTAAGAGATATCTTAATAGAAAATCTTGCTGTTAAGCCAAAGCATACAAAGCTGTAATTGCACTAGAGTGGGATGGAGATTGGAAGATCTTACAAAACCCTACAAATCTTGTGGTTTTCTTTGAGGAGTGCTTCCAGCTGTTTGCTGTGTTCCAGTTTTAGATTGTGTTTTTGCACCTGCTTGAGAAGTCTGGGTTCTGTCCACTAGCTAAATCAACTTGTTGTTTCCTTGAAATTAGCAATATCGAAAAGTATGTTTCTTGTCTGCTTTGTTTGTGTTCTAAACAGAGAACAAAAGGCAGGTGGTAATTACACTGCAGGGTAAATAACTGTAAACAACTGTAAATTTCTTAAATGAGATTTAAACAATGCTATTGAGGAGAAATCTTCTGAATGTAATTGACTACTAGTAGTATTACTACTGCTATTAGTTACTAGTTATTGGTAGTACTACTAGTAGTTAGTAGTACTACTAACTGGTAGTAGTACACCTAGGACAGTCTCCTTGTTCTTAGAATTTCGTTTTTCAGGGGCAAAGTAAACTATGTTCTGACAATGTTCTTGTAAATATATTGACTTTTCATTGGGGCAGTGTCAAAAAAGAAGGATGGCCTAAGCTCATACGGACTTTTGCAGTAGTGGAAGTGCGGGAGGCAGGATTCATATCTTGCATCTGCATTTGAGCTGGTGGGAAGAGAAAAGGCAAAAGGATTCACCCTGGGGAGTTGCTGTACTTAATGTGGCAGCCACGTCCTTCATGTTTTCCAAATAAACTTTGACTGGAATTCTAAGCTTTCTGATACCTATCATCTGCTTGCTGTCCAACTTAAGAAACGGGTGAATATTTGAGTCTTCTGATGGATGAGGAAGCTGAAGTGTTCTCTCTGGATGGCATTAACACTTTCTATTAAAAAGAAGTCTTTAGTGAGATGTACATTATCATTAGCATGCTGGTTGGTCTAGGTTACTGCCTAGATGTTTAACTTCATGTTGTCAGTCTTGTATTATTTGGTAATATGCTCAGGTACAAAGGAGGATGATTGAAATAAATTTTTAAAACTGCTGCAGTGAGAGAAATTGATATTTTGATATTTCTGTACAATGGTATAGCTGATCTCGTCATAGTAGCAAAGAATTGTTACACATTTGGGGTTAAGAGAGAAAGAAAAATGAACAGTTAAAGCAATTGTGCGTGGTACTGAACCATATGTGCTTGAAGGATGAGCTTCCAAGAGTACTCAAAAAACTTGTGTCCTGTGGTTTTAATTTCTGCTATAGCCATGAAAACAGGATAACATTTCCTCAGAATGGTTTCTCCATTCTGAGTTAGAAGAGACTGTTTAATAATCACAGTTCAGCTCCTCGGTATTCAGGCAGTTACCTGAAGTTTTTCCAGTGCTGTTTTTCTTCTGTGAGCAACATCTGCGGTTTCTTGTCCCTGTAAAGTCTTAAGTTTTAAAACATCTTCTGTAAGTTAGGAAACTGCAGGTTAAATATTCTGATGTGTGATTATCCCCAAAATTATTATAATATTTGCTATGTAATATTATTGAATACTATCATTCCTACGATCTTTATCTCATGCCAGATACAGTTAGGACTTTTTCAAGTTCCTCCTGTATGAAAGCTCCTTCTGGGTAATTTCTTTTGGAACTTTTGCAAATTTTGCAAATTTCTTTTTGACCTTTTGCTTTTTTTTTTGGTGTGTCTTTCCTGTAGTCTTCAGAGGTGCTCTTCCCTGTACGATCACTGACTTTCATACTGTTATGTAAACCTATGACTTCATGTTTTTAGGCTTAAGTGTAGTGTCCTTTAGTTACCTCTTCTCTAAGTTAAAATGTACTGGTCTTTTTATGGTCTCTTCATGTCCTGATCATTCTTGCTCCATGTCACTGTGCTGTTTGCCAGGTTTGAGCATAACCTGGTGTGTATGGCTTTGATTCTTGCTGCTCCGCGTCTGCCTCCTTGACAAATTCAGCTCTCTTGTAATCTTCACATCTCAGTCACTGAAATCTGCTGAAGGAGAGAAGTATATTAGTGTGGAACTGAAGTATGCTGTGAGTGTGTTGCTGCTACCAGCTTACTCTCTCCTAACTTTTTAAGCCTTGCTCTGGCATCCTCTTTGTAGCCTCCTAGTGAACATGGTAAGCTATGTTATCCTCAGCTAGCTTAGCCTCAGCTAGTAGACTTTGTCTAGCATAGGTCTGCTGCACTGAACCTGGCAAATAGGCAAATAACCTGTTACAAATACAAGTTCTCATCCCAATACCTTCATAATTAGCTTCATTAAGTGTACAGTTTTTTCATGTAGGGAGTGATTCAGAATTCAGAGTGATTCATTAAATCTGGAAAGATTGTACAGTTGGGTTCTCTGTGTTTCTTCATTTCCATATTCATTTCCATATCAAATATAGTCATTTGAAGAGTATAAAGACTTTGCTGACTGTAAGCAAAATTCACATTGTACTTAAAATGTCTTTGAATTCTTTCTCCATTTTGCCTAGTCATAAATTAAGGTCTCTGTTACTCATGTGTGACCTCACAACAAAGTTTTGACAGTCTGAACTAGCAGTTGGTCTGTGCAATAAATAGCACTCGACTCCCTTCTTTGAGCACTGCTGAAACTTAATCTTTTGTCTTCTCTCAGCACATGGTATCTTCAGGTTTTCTCTTTGAAGTTAATTGGACTTTTAAGTTCGTGAGAAACAGAATCTTTGCAAGAGATCACCAATATATATAGTTGGTTTTTTGGAAGAGAAACATTCTTAATTCAAAAAACTTAATTTGCTGTTTTCCAGTAGTTAGTCCTTAGTTTCGATCACTGTATTGAATTACAACTTTTCAGACAAGAGCATAGATAGTGAACAATGTTGTAATGGATTTCCTTAATACAAATAAATTGTGCCATGGGCTTTATCACTCTCCTGGAAGAGCATTTGGATAAGTCTGTAAATTCTGTGTTTACCATGATTACGTATTTGGCATTACATTCAGTTTGTTTTGCAGGCAGTTATGTTGGGTCCCCTACTTGGTAACTGTGGTGCTCTTAAACTTCACAGGAAACAGCAAGCTGAAAAAATGGAGCATTTCGTGGAAGGCTTTTATAAGGTTTCCAGGTTCTAATGAACAATTGTTTTTCAAGGCTTGTAGCCATTCCTATTTCTTGTCACATATGTGCGGGAATTAATATTTGTGCATTGTTAAAATTGTGGAATCAGAACTTTTACTACAACCCCATAAGCTCAGCAAGTTTCTCCCAAATTATGCGTTTTTTAGAAGGGGAAAAGAATTAAGGCATAGTCATTTCTAGTTCTTGCATTGAACTTTTCTAAGTTAAGTTAGCTTTTAAATTGAGCATGCTTTCTAAATTCATGGCTTTTGATTGTCTGAATGTGTGTAGTTGGGGAACTAACTGTTCTTCTACTATACATTTCCTTTCCTCTGCTATACTACCTCCTACTGAGGATAAAAATGCCTTTTTATATTTTGATGGTGCAACTGAGAAGGTTGCAAATGCACATTGGAAAAAAAGAAGAATTGATGGATTTTCTTCCTTGTTCTCCAAATAAGCAGACAGGAGTATGATTTTGGAATAATTTCATTTTCTTCTGCCTCAATATATTCTCACCATAAATCAAGTGGACAATATATTATGCTCTTGCATCCTCATTTGTGAGTTACATGCTATCTTGAGAAGTGGCCAAAACAGCTGAAATTTGGAGGAAGAAGCAGTAATTTTATTTCCTTCTGTTATGACAACTCTGGTTGTGGGATTGAGGATTAGAGGCAGTGAGCATGAACTGAAACACAGGAGCTTCCTTCTGAACATCAGGAAACGGTGACAGGGACTGCACTTAGGCACAGGTTGCCCAGGGAGATTTTGGAGTCTCCCACCTTGGAGATACAACTCATCAGGACACTGTGCTGAGCAACCTGCTCTCGGTAGTCTGGCTTGAGCTTGGACAAAATGACCTCTGCCAGTGGTCCCTTCCTTTTCCAACCTCAGCTATTCTGTGATTGTGTGATTCTTTGTCTTTTTCGCAGCGAACTTGTTTCCATAGTAATCAGCAATGATGGCAGATTATTTCTTCCACGTTAAAAAAGCTGTCAACATTTTTCTCTGAAGCATGAAATGGGAAGTTCCTACCTCCAAAAAGTGTTGTCTTTCTTCCAGAAGTGTTTTCTTTTCTAATACTTGGAAGTGACTTTTGAGACATTTCAAATAAAAAAAAAAATACCAGAAATTGATTTATACTAACTTCAGAAGGTGAAAATCAAATATTGTCAAGTTTCAGTTGAGGGTCTGTAGATGAAGGTCAGCTTAGGTAGAGTATCCCATCTTCTGTTTTGGAGAAGGCATCTTCCCATAGTAAGCTCTTTGGAGGAGAGAGACACCTGAAGCAAATACATATTTGTGCTAAAGCATTTGCCCCTTAGTAATATATTTGGCAAATTTGAACTTTAATTTTTTTTCCAGAATGTCAACTGTTGCTGTAATTTGGAATGTAAGTAAGAACTGACAGCTTTTCAGAGACCAAAAATACTTTTTTCTGACTGTCTTTTGTAACACTTTTTAGATGAATTTTATGAAGGAAGGTGAGAGGTATGCTTTGATTTGAATTTGTCATCCTGTTCATAGCTTTTTGTGTTGCTGAGAAGCATAAGCCCTTGAAAGCTTAGTCAGTTAACAAGTGTAGTCTAACTTGTAACTCACTGGAAAAATTCCAATTCCATGAAAAGAAAAGAAGTGACACAAGGTTTCCTACGGTGAGAGTGAGAACTACTTCTCTGGGGACAACAGAAACCTTCCAAGATTTAGCTGGCTCAAAACAAAAAAAAAAACCGAAGCAAAACAAACCAGCTGGCTTTATTGCAGAAACATCTTGTTTTGTTATGACAGTCTTTTTGAAGGCAAGGTCATATGCTTGTTTTCACACTGAGATGATAAGCTCTTAAAGCTCTTTAGTTTTATGTGTGGACAAAAGCAGATTTTAGGAAAGAAGAAAAAAAGAAAGAAGTTATTTGAAAAATGAGGTATTTCTGATGAATCTAGAAAGTGAAAAGTCATATTCTGCCTCTGGAGTGCCAAATAGATGAGGTGGTCCAACCCAGGCATACATTCAGATGTGTCAGCAATGAAAATTGCTGATCACTGAGGAAAATCTGTTCATGTATTCTTTAATTAAGTGCTGAGGTAGTACTTTATCTTGCAAGAACTTTCCTCCTTCAATATAAGAGAAAAGCTGCCAGAAAAAAAAGCTCATGTCATTCCCGAGTAATGTACAAGACAAAAAGATCTGTTGGGCCACTTTTACAAACCGTCACTTCTCCACATAGCTTTTGTTAAGTGCCATGAATATGAATTCTAGGTTTTAGCAGCAAAAATGATTTGGGGTAGGGGGGTGGCCAGGCAGTCTGTGAAGCAGTTTGCCATCTGGAGGTGGTATGAGCAGCCTGTTCACTAGAGCTTTCATACAGAAATGAACTCTGGACATTTTTGCAGAAGACATTGGCAAAAGAACAGCTAGACAAAAGTGAAGCTCTTCACTTACCCACAAAAATTACCCACATCACACCTTCCAAGAGCTACACAGTTTCCAGTCATAGGGATCGTAACAAATTCATCATGGGTTAGCAAAGATGATGTTACTGAATAAGGTGAACACTTTGTGTGTGCTGTGGAAATCTAGTGGTCGCTTCTGACCTGGCTGTTTTGTGGGTTGCTGTCAAAAAAATATTAGCTGGAGGTCCTGTGTTTGGTGACTGGCCATTGCAGATACTCCAACTCTGAAAGTTGTTCAGAAAACATAAGGAAAGAACAGGGGGTTTTTGTGTGTGCATCACTGTTGGACTTTTGCTGCTTTGCTCCAACTTTCTGATATTGTCTGACTTATGTAATCAAATGTTGGTGAGGGTAGAATTTGTGTTAGAAGTAATCTAAAGCATTTTATTATTTTTAGAAACCAAATGTTCATGTTTTGCAACAGCTTTTTGAAGGTTTGTATCAAACTGCTCACATCCTACAGCAGAAATTGAGCAGACTGAAATGATTCACAATTCTGTTGTACTGATATTTTCTTTGAGCTCTTTAACAACATGTTAGCAAAATTCTGCATCAACAGTTAAGGAATATTAGTTGGCTTTTGGATAAACTGGAGCTCCAGACGAGTGCAGTGACAAAGGCTTGACTGAGCTCACTTAGACTGCTCCCTGCAGTTTTCCTGACCACAGGCATGTCACATACATGGTTGTTTGATTTGCCAGTAGCAGTTTATGTTTCTAGTGGCCAGTGTCCTCCTTTGCAGGGTAGATTCACTGACAGATTTATCAAGCTGTGGAAGTGCCAGCAGCCCTGCAGATTTGTACACTGCAGGTGCCGTGCAGTGACTGACTATTGCCGTGGTATAGCAGCTTTTAGAAGTGCTGCAGGTGAAGTGCTGTATGT
Organism: Rhagologus leucostigma; assembly: GCA_013397725.1. Taxonomy (NCBI): domain Eukaryota; kingdom Metazoa; phylum Chordata; class Aves; order Passeriformes; genus Rhagologus; species Rhagologus leucostigma. The sequence goes on along the minus strand of VZTD01004010.1, from coordinate 162,272 downwards.
GTCCTTTTATATTTAAAAGGACTTAAAGTTAGATCAGATTTTTGTACAGCATAGTATTGCTTTTTACCTACACAGATGTGACTTTTTTCAATGCAAGAGTCTGTGCGTTTTATTGGAAAATGTTAGTCTGATATCTGAAGCACTTACAAAGTGTTGGTGAATGTGAAAAACACCAGTATGGGTTGCATTACTGTAGAGGTGTTTCTGATACTGGTCTGTGTCAGGGAAAAGCCTTTTCTAATGCTCTAAATTTTTGTCAAAGTGAAAGAAACTCTCCAAACAACCAAGGGGCTGCCAGTTTAGCTTTAGGACACAAGCACAGAAATTCTTGGTGTTTCTCCAAAGGTAAAATGTATTTCTGCTGTTGGACTGTTTTTGTGAATTTTTTACATTGCATGGAAAATTTTTTCTTAGAAAGAGAAGGTAGGTACGGCTAGGAGTTGAAATGGCATTTCACTCCTTAAAAAAAATTTCTCCCTTTCATTACAAAAACAACTTGTGTTTCTCCAAAATCAGTTAGAAACTTTTCTTTTCCTTTGACCTACCTTTGCATTCCCAGACATCCTCACCCTCTAACTGGTCAGTCAGATTTTCTAACAGTTGTCTCATTCAGAGTTTCCGTTCCATTTTGTCTATGTTTGTATTACCACCTTTTGGAGTTTAACATGCATTCTTTTTCTCCATTTCCTTACTTTTCCTCTTAATTCCGAGGCATGCAAAAGCAGGGATGACAATAGGAACATGTTCAGATAGTAGTTACTTGCTCCTTAATCAGGGCACAGGATATGCTGGGGAGGAGAACATTGGGTTTTTATGGAGGATTTGATTACTAAGAGTTTGTGAACAGTCGGGAGTCTCGGGCAAGTCCTGCAGGTGGCCCCAGAGACACAGCCTGGGAGTGGTGGTCCAGACTCCTAGAGAACTTGACTGGCAAGCCACAGGGGATTGCTCTGGTGAGGGACCAGTGGAACTCACTGAAACATTGTCAAAACAAAATGATTTTTACTAATTGGTAGATTCCAATTTAAATTATGCTGAATTTTTTTCTAGCCTGCTCTACTTCTAACCATCCAATTATCCTTTGTGTTTTCTTGTCTTTAATGCCTTTCTGCTTTCTATCAACCTAAACAGCTCACTGTTTTCTATTTGGCAGAAGACAGGAAAAATGTTTCTAGTTGTCATTCAAATCTTAGCTGAGTGAACTCTCCTAAAGCTGGTAACTATCCTGTGGGTTCATATGTAATTTTGAGTACTGGAATGACATAAGTTTGTATATTGTTCCTATTGATTAGAAGTCTTACTTTTTATTATCAGTTTGCCCTATGAGGAAAAAACACATTTAAAAGAACGATCTGTGGAAGTTTGAAGAAGCTGAGCTCAATCACATGTCTTTTTCAAAATTGTTAAAAGTTAAGTATGCTTGACAGTAGTAGCTATGTAAATCAAAAGACTGTTGATTTTTCTTTGGAGACCAAGCAAACCAAAAACTAGAAGAGATCAAGTGTATGTTTATTGTACCAGTCTTGGCTTGTACAGGGAGTTCTCAATCATTACAGAGCAGTTAAGTAAGCAACCTACCCGGGATTGTAGACCTGTTGGTAAGCTCTGGTACTTCATTAGACAGTTTTAAATATTCCCAAAGTGCTCCATAAAGCAACTTGCTTTACTTTAAGCGTACATGCTAGATATGTGAAGTGCAGGACGGGATTAAATGGCTGAACCCTGTTGTCCAGTGCTGTGAGTGAATTCCTTCACTTGCGATGTCTGCTGGCCAAAAGCAGGCATTCACTCTTCTAAATGCAGGTGGTAAAACTAAAGCAGAGCAAGATCATTTTAGAGCTCTGCATGACCCACCAAGAGAAGATACAAGCCTTGCAATACCAACAAACATGGATTCTGTGAAATTGTCAGAGGCACTGTCTTTGAAGTTATAAGGCAGTGTTGGGGAGTCTCCTTAGCAATTTCTTTTACTATTATTTATGTATTACAATTTTACTTATATGATCAGACAAGTCTCATAAAATATTTACAGCCTTCCTTTCACCTTGGCTGGAGAATGAGTACATTCTCTCCCTGTGATACGTATCTTTAATTAGTTAAGAAAAGAAACAGAACAGCACAGTAGTCCCCATTTTGAAAGAAGTAGACTACATTGTTCTAAGTGGGATGTAGTCTCTTGGAAGCCATTTTTGAGTACATGAAGTAGGAGGTTTCACCAATCTCATTGTGTTCTGTGATGATATGATGAGATCTATGGATGATGGGAGAGTAGAGGCTGTCATCTGCCTTGTTCTTAGCAAGGCTTTTGCTGTGGTCTCCCATGGCATTCTTGCATCCAGGTTGGGATGGTAAAGTCTGGATGGATGAAAAACCACTAGATGAGGGTAACGAAGATGGTGAAGGTCCTTGAAGGAAGCTGTATGAAGAATGGCTGAGGTCACTTGGTCTGTTCAGCCTGGAGAAGAGGAGACTGAGGGGAGACCTTAGTGCAGTCTGCAACGTCCTCATGAGAGCAAGAGGAGGGGCAGACTGATAATCTCTCTGTGGTGCCCTGTGACAGAACCAAAGGGAATGGCCTGAACTTGTGTCAGGGGAGGTTGAGGTTGGATATTAGGAAAAGGATCTTCACCCAGAGGGTAGCTGGGCAATGGAGCAGGCTCCCCCAGGGAAGTGGTCACAGCACGAGCCTGACAGAGTTCAAGAAGCATTTAGACAATACTTCTGAGCACATGGAGTGACTCTTGGGTATGTCCTGTGCAGGGCCAGGAGTTGGACTTGATCATCCTGATTTGATTCCTCCTAAATCAGCATATTCTGTGATTCTTTGGTCTGTGATTCTGTGCGTGAAAAACTGGCTAGATGTTTGAGCTTGGAAAGTAGTGGTTAGTGGGTAATACTAACCAGTAATTACCAGTAATAACCAGTAATACCACTGGCCTCTAGACAGTAATATCACAGGTGTCTGTCCTGAAATCTGTTTAATGTCTTCACATCTCCTTGTTCAGCTGTTGATCATGCGCATCATTAAAATCTGTGAATGACTCCGCTCTGGGTTTGCAGTTTGTACACTTGAAGTAAGGGCTGCCATCCAGGACAATCTAGACAGGCTAGAAGAGTGGACCAACAGGCATGTTGTGAAATTGAACAGAGTCATAGGCAGCAGGACATGCTGTTTCTCTCAGACAGGAGCTGACTGGCTGCGGAGTTGCTCTGCTGAAAAGCTCTTGGTGACCCCAGGTGACAGTGGCCACGCATGAACAAAGAGTGCACTCTGCAACTGGTGAAGGCCAAACAGCATCTTGGGCTATATTAACAGGAGCATAACAAGAAAAGCAGACCAAGGGATTCCTCTTTACTTATCACTTGTTAAATTGCATCTGGAATACTGCATCCACTTTTGATGCCCCAGTATGAGAAAAAATGATGCAAAACTGGACTGAGCTCAGTAGAGAATTATGAAGCACCACAGAATCTGGGTTGCTTGCACTCTGAGAAGAGGCTGAGGGACTGGGACTTACATGGCGTGGAGAAAAGACAGCTATAGAGCAGGGATATGTAGTAATAGTCTGCCTACATCCATAAAGAAATTGCCTAAAATACAGATACAGGCTCTGTACTTGGATATACAGCAAGAGAATGAGAGAGTGATCGTGAATAGAATCAGATAATATGTTGAATACCTTAAACTATTTTTAATAATAGCTTTTCATGCTCTTTTTGTATAATTTTTTATTATTTTTAATAACGGCATTTCATACAGTGTTGTCCTTAAAAGGGGTGTGGCAAGCTTCAAAATACCACATGTTTTCTTGGGATAGTGTAGCTTGTTCTGGAGCTTCCTTAATTAGCCAAAAGTAAGCTCTGTCAGTGTATACAAATCAGAAAATGGTTGACGTTGGAAGGCATATTTTGAGATCATCGAGTCCAGCCTCTCTGCTGAAGCGGGGTCATCTAGAACAGGTTGGCCAGGACAGTGTCCACTTGGATTTTTTAAATATCTCCAGATCCTGAAACTGATTTCAGGATAGATGCTGCTGTGAATTTTGATATGGAGACAGGGCCTCTCTGTGACAGCACAACTCACGTGGAAAAAAAATACTTAAGAGTCAAGTAGCCCAAGTAAGCTCTGTCACTGTTATGAAAAAAAACCAAACAACAACCCAACAAAACCCCACACCAAAAAAAAGCCCCTTAAAAAAACCCAATGTCCCCCAAAGCAACCAACAAAAAATACCCCAGAACAAAACACAAACAAAAACCCCCAAATCAACCAAATAACACTCCTTCCTGAATACATACATCACTTCTTCGTGAAAAGAGCCTGAGAAAAGATAGTTTTTTCCCCAAGTTGCACTACTGTTAAGTCTTTATTATTTTACTTTTTCCAATTTGTTTTTAAGCATGTGTATCCTTTGTTGTGTACAGACAGAATGCAGATGTTGCTTCTATGACCTTTACAAGTTGTATGTATGTGCACTGTTTCTGTGAACTGTAATCATGAACTGTTATGTGTAACATTTAAAATGAACAAGTTTAGAAAGCACTTGGGAGAGTTTGGAATGTTTTTCGTAATTTGTTAACTTTAAGTATGTGATGACAATTGATGTATGGAGTCTTAGTTTTTAGTACTTTCATCTACTTCCTCAGATCTTTTCTGGTGACCTCTTTGGGCGTTTCTTTCATGTATCAGTTGAGCAAGGAGAATGATGTTTTTCTGCTTATGTGTACAAACCCACTCAGCAGCTGGTGTAGATACTCACATAAAACATAATAGTGTTTTTCAGTCATTTTTCTCTAATTCCATAGCAAATTTGGTGTGATTTTTAAAAATTGCTTGGATGTTCTGTCTTGATGTATGATCAGTGAGTTTTAATAGCTGAAATGCATTTAACTGTTGAAAAGACAGTGAGTCAAACTTCCTTGCTGTTTCTTACCTACAGAGCTAGTGAAATGTGTAGCTTTGTGCTTAAGTCAAACAAAACGGACCTTGACCCTAGTGTACAGATCTCACTGACATTTTCTAGGTTTGGAAAAGGAGTTATAAAGAACTACAGTGTGCTTGCTGCCTGAGTTGTGTGTCAAGTGTGGGTGTCACTGCAGGCCCATTTACTGATGTTATCAGCCTACCAACAGGTGCCTTCCAACAGAGAGGCTGCTACTTGTGTACACAGCAGGGCTGTGAGGGCTATGAACCCTTAGGCCCCTCAATGGCAACTGCAGGAGGACATTTTTCACCCAAGGAGACTAAACAAACATGTGGCATAAAATTCTGATTGGAGGCTATGTATATACTTATTTGAAGGCTGTTGGGATGAGAAAAGAAAGTTTGATTTAGGTTCTCTCTAGTGTAGCATGAGAGAATCATAGAATGGCTTGGGTTGGAAGGGATCTCAAAGATCATCTTGTTCCAGCCCTACTGTGGGCAGAGACAACTTCCCCTAGACCAAGTTGCTCAGAGCTCCATCCAGCTTGGCCTTGAACAATTCCAGGAATGGGGCATCCACAACTTCTCTGGGCAACCTGTGCCTCAGCACCCTCACAGTAAAGAATTTCTTCCTAATACCTCATCTAAACCTGCTGCATTTCAATTTGAAGGTGTTGCCCCTTGTTCTGTCATTACATGGCTTTTTAAGTAGTCTCTTTCCATCTGTCTTGTAGACTCTCTTCAGGTACTGGAAGACTGCAAATAGGTCACCCCTAAGCCTTCTCCTTTCCCTGCTGAACAATCCCAGTTTTCTCAGCCTTTCAGAAAGAAGTGTGACTGTTTTGTTCTGGTTGTAGAAGCTAGAAGGAATTAGGGTGTAATTTAGTAATGGTGCTGAATTCACTTACTTTGTTTTATCTGTTTCATGTATTAACGTGGGAAGGAATTTCCAGAACTGAATCCTCAAGAGAGTATCTTAGAAATAAAAGCTGGTAACAAAATTATTGTTACAGATGTTTCTTCAGGCTCCTGTCACACGCTAGATAGTCGTCTAGACTAGTCCTGAGAGCCAAAACTACTTCAGGGTGCTGGTGTAGCTTTTTCAGTGGGTTTCTATATCTTGACATAATCTCTCTGACTGCCCTTTGTTTGTCTGTATACTGCATTCATTTGTGTTTCTGTCCTGTTTTTTTAGCTATGTCCTTATGATTCCTTGCTTACTTGGAAGCTGGGCTGTACTGTGTGTGTGTGTAGCTTTCAGTCTTGCTGTTCCTGCTGAGTAGAATACTGGTAAGCTATACAGTGAAAACATTTTTGGATTGTCTTTGGCTAAGGAAAACTTGGAAGAAGTGAAAAACAAGTCTGAATGCTGGTGACATTCAGATTGTGAAATTCCTGGCTAAACCCAGTTCCTCGTCTAAAAACAGCCAAGGACTATCCACATTGTTGTCCTTGAATGTTGTAGATACTGGTTTCAGTCATCATATTTGCTAATTTTCTTAAGTGATTCTCTGCCTTTCCAAATAATTTGGAATAATTTAAAAATCGTTTAGCTTCCTTATAGAGTGGTTTTCACTCGCTGAAAGTTGGGTTAATTGTTAGATTTCCCTTCTTTATGAAGCCCAGTAAAACATTCTACAGCTCTCAGTTTGTGGTTTTATAGTTGTGCATCAAACATAGAATTAGAAATCATATTGAGGGTCAGCACGTCCTGCATGCAACAATATTTGTGTGTGTGAGATTTCCTGACATACAGTTAATCACTGAAAAATGTGATTTATACACTGTGCTAGTCAAGGCCTAATGGAAGTTCTGTATGTTGCTGGGAAAGACCTTTCTATTTTTACGAGTATATAATTCTGTCATTCCTTTTCTATTTGGTTTAACATGTGGGGTGTGTAGGAGTGGTGTCATTTTAAAGTTTGAATGTTAGCTGAGTTTCATTCAGCTTTTCTGAGTAAGCCAGTATGGTAAGAATGGTTCATTGTACCTAGTCTACTGAAGCTGGAATACCCAGAGGTTTACTATTGTGTTTTGACATGCAGTTTATTGCTTTGATTAATACATCTGTGCTGGATCTACTGTGCTTCCAGTTTTTTTCTTTGGTGCTATGTATGGTAACATGAGGGCCTTCATCTTGGGCTTCCTCCTTCTCTTTATAATGATGAAAGGATTATTTGCACTGGGTTGAAAAGGATAAGGTATAAGAACTAAGAAAATTTATCAGCCTGATGAATATACTTATTTTTGAGATTTTGCTCATGAAAAGCAGGTGGGGTTGTGGTTTTCTTACATCCCAATTATTTCTTAAAACAAAAAATAAAACTACATAATAGACTTAATCCCATTTGGTTTGCCTTCTACAAAATAACTTCAGCTATAAAACCGTATTATGTTTCAGAGACTCATTTTCTGGCCATTTTTCACCATCATCTACTTTACGTTAAGGCCACCATTGATTACAGTATCTTTTCAATTTCTCTTGAGTCATAGGGTCACCCTGAAATTTACTCCATTTCTTTAGGATGCATCCAAGGGCAGAGCAAATAAGAGCAATTTTTTTTGTAGAAGCAGAGGAACCCATTTCAGTACTGAAATTCTCAGTGTTTCACGAACTGTCCAAATGCACATACCTTAAAACGAGTTTTCACACTACCAACAAGTGTGAAAACGTATGTGCAAAATACCAAAAATCCAAGACACATGTCACCAGTGTGTAGAAACAAAATACTTGCTCCTGCAGCTTGTGCAGAGCCCCAACCCAAAATCTTCCTGCCTTTGTATCAGTTCCCAATCACGCCCCTTTACTGATGAAATACCTCTCTAAAGCGTTGTGGTGGTTGTCCTGACTTTGGGGTTGGTTTTCTGAAGTCCGCAATCAGGAAGTCGGTGTGCACTGGAATTTGTCCAACTGACCCCATTTGCTTGGAATGGCCAGTCGGTCTGGGTGGGGCATTGTGTCTGTCCCACTTGGGTTGCCAAAAGCTTGTCTCAACCACGGGCTCCTTCCGTGGCACACAGCGCCAACTCACACACCCAGATGAGGCATTCCTACCTTTTGTTCTGGTTTGTGCAAAGGAGGGAGCAGGGTGGCAGTCCACAGGAGGCTGGCTCCTCAGTCATCAAAACTTTACTCCGTTTGTACATTTTAACAAACAAAGGCATCAGCGTTCATTGCTTACAGATTACACGACTTCTTCATTAATTAGTACTCAACTGCCTGTTTGCTCATTACATCTCTCACTCCTCATGCTAATCAGTCTGCAGGCGCAGTTCTTCCCTCCATCTGAGTCTGGGGTCTGTTCGGAGTAGGCGATCATTGAGTTGGTGTTGCAATGTCCCACTGCTGGAACTGCCTTTCCCCCAGTTACTGCTCAGTCCTGACCTTACTCGTGGTGGCTCTCATCCAGACAGCCCCTTCATCTTGGGATTGTCTTCCCTTTTCCTTGAAACAAACATTAGCCAAACGTACAACATTCACCATGCAATTGCTTAATCGTAACTATCTAACTACATCTTCTGATTGACGGCAACAGAAAAAAAATTGCAAAGTTGGCTTCAGATCTTGAGAGGCTTGATACAAGATGTGCATGTGCTTTTGTCTGGATTCTGAGATCTGCATCTGACCTCCATCGTGTGAAGCGGTGCAAGGGTATGTGCAGATGGGGTGGGTGAACTATGGTGGGTTACTGTGAGTAAATAAAACATGCTTGAGGCTTTGTATACTCAGACTGGAGATGCTGGGAAGCAAACTGTCCCAGCATACTGTAACAACAATGTAATACGTGCTCCTGACTCTGCATACTTGGTCAGGGGAGGTGAGCCACCCTGGGTTACCACAGCATAGTCTTCTCATGCCCTGAATAGGATTATGGGGTTTTCTTGCTAGTTCTTGATTATATTTACATGTCACAGTTACTAGAAAAATCATCTTTGTGTGCTTCATTGTCCCATGAAGTCTGTGCAAGAGAGACAAAATACCAAACTTTGCTTTTACTACATATCCTCTGCACTTTTTCTGGTCTTTTTTGTTTCTTCTCTTCTCACATTTACATTCAACCTTTGAACAGTGAGGGCAGAAAAACCCCAACAAACAAATGAAAAATAAGCAACCATGTGCTCACAGTATTTTTGAGAAGAGACGGTTGTTTTCATTCATTGTCAGTTTCTCTTTTCTCAAAGCCAAGCCTCAAAGAGGCCTTGGTAGGAGTAGGGAAGAGACTTTAGAAGGAATGTTGTACCACAGATGCTGTTACATGAGCATGGGTTTTCAGTAAGTAATTTTAAGCCAGTATGATACACAAGAAGGATAATGTAGAGGTAGAGTGAGAGAGGACCTGTGCGAAGCTGCAAATTGCTCAAAAGCTTTTAGTGAATGTTTCTGGACAATAATATTGTAATGAGGGAGCAGCTGGCATTTGCAGAATGCAAGCCTCTTCTTTCTGAGGGGTGGTCTGTGTGAGAACACAAGGAGTGCTGTCATGTCATGCTTTGAAACTCAGGAGGATACTGGTGCTGAGGGCCTCTCAGTTCCAGCTGAGTTCTTCAGAGCTACCTACAGCTGCCAGAGATAGTAATTTTCAGAAACACCTGCAAACATTCCTCTTTCTGAAAAAGAAAGCCCATTCTTTCTGTTTAAGAAGATGTGTTGGGGTTTGTATGTTGGTGGATTTTAGTCACAAAGATTGGCTTGCAATAATACTGACAGTTTGAAAATTAAAAGAGCAGTTTCTTTCCTAAAAACTTGAGACTTTTTTGAGCTTCCAATGGAGGTTTCTCTGTTGTTCTTACTGTAAAAATTGTGATAAACTTGTTTCTCTAAAACTAGTTTTTCTGGAAATTTGTCTCATTTATTTCATTGTTGTTTTATCTGTTTGCTTAAAAGGTGTTAAAGTGAATGTAAGCTTTAGGATCTGGATTAATGCTTCCATAGCCAGCTCTTAAGTGGAGTTTTCCAATTAGAGGTGTGTGCTTTTGACTCGTGTTCATTCTCCTCTCTCATCCCCCCCATGTGTTGGTTCTTTAAGTGCTTTCAGCTGCAGGTACTGATATGCATGAGATTCCTTATTAACTTCAGCCTGTTGACTAGCGGTAGAGTGAGGACTACAGGAGCAAATGCTGACTGTTCACGGTCATCTTCCGGTTGTATGTTCAGAAAAATGCTCAGAGAACTCATTTGTTTCATTATTTCCTCAGGGATTGAAGTGAATCTGACCATTCTGCAGTTCCTCAATGACCTTTTGGCCTTCCCCCCCTGGTTGGTGTAATATTTGCTTTTTCGCAGTCATTAGGGGCCTCCCTGATCTCCATGCTTTTTACATGTCTTTAGATGTGTGAGAGAGAGGGCCTTGCCATGGCATTGCCCATCTCTCAGTACCATTAGATTCAGCAGGTCTCATCCCATGGATTTGCAAGGATCAAGTTCTGTTACACAGTTTCTGACTAAATCATCATCAACTGATGGCCATTCTTTGAACCTCCTTGAACACTGTCTGTAAGAACAGGAGGGCTTTGCAGATAAAAAACAAAGGCAAAGAAGACATTGTGTACCTGTCTCTTATCTGTTCTGGGTACACTAAGTCACCTACTCCATTCAGTACCTGTCCCATGTTTTCACTGGTCAGCCTTTTACTGTTCATGGAGCAGTAGAAACTCTTCTTGTTATCCTTCTGATGCTAGCAGGTCTTACTTGCAGCTGAGCTTTACCTTTCCTAATGCCATTCCTGCATGCCCAGGCAATGTTTCTAAATTACTCCTTCATAGCCTAATGTTGCTTTCACTGCTTGTATACTGCCTTTTAGCAATGGAGTTCCACCATGAGTTCTTTGGCTGATACATGAACTTGATTTCTTAAGTATTGGGCTGGACTGTTCCTGTGCTTGGAGAACGTCCTTTGACCTCCTTGCTTTCTTGTGATCCTTTACTCATCATTGCAGCTTTCAGTGGGGTCATACCAACCAATCCCCAAATCTGCTTTCCAAAAGTCCATGGTCTGTACTCTACTGCTCACCTTTCCCTCTGCCCCCGGGGTTTAGAATTGCCCCATGTCACAGTCATTACCACTGAGGCTGCCAGTGATTTTTATATCCTTAATTGGTACTTCCCAGCTAGCGAATTGCAGGTGTGCTTAGCTGTACACCAGCCCAAGTTAGCCTGTCCAGTACCTATATTAAGGAGATACTCTTTATAGAAGTTCTATTCTATTCTTTTTAGTGTGTGTCCCCACCTGTTCTGTTGATTTTTCAAGGAGCTGTCAAGGAGATTAAAGTCATTCAAGAGAACCAGGACTGTGATCAAGAGCAACCCTCAAGTTGTTTAGGGTGTTCTGTCTACATGGGAGGTCTGTAAAAAAGTCTTTTGTCATGATTTTGTCATGATTTTTTGTCGTGATTTTGTCATGATTTTGTCACATTTCATGACATCTTTTCTCATGTGGATCCACAAACCCTCACCCACCTGTTGTCCCCTGAAAGAGCTTCAGGTATCCAAACTGATCTTTAGCATAAAGGCACTCTTCACCTTCATCTTCCCTGTCTGCATTTCCTGAAGAGCATCTGTTTGTCCATCACAGCTCTGTCATTCCCGCCACATCTCAGTTATTCCAGTCACGTTGTGTGGTGACTGGATGCAGAGCTCTTGTTTCTCCTCCTGTGTATTTTCAGACTGGATGTGTTGCATGTACACTTCAGACAGGGGCCCCTTCAGCCTATAATGTTGGTCCTGAAGTGCCTCTTGTTCTTGTCACTCAGGGTCCTTTATTCTTTCTACTGCTGCTCCCCGGTTCTTCACTTATCTGTGAGTCTCCCTTTCCACCTGGAGATGTTGACTTTGAAAGTAACATAGCTGGTGAGAATTGATGTATTGCCTTGACTAATGCTGCTGTGCAAGGAAGTGGAAAGCATAATATCCATTCACACTATCTTCTGCCGATTGCAGTCACTGGTACCTCCCTTGTCAAAATCTTGTGTGTTGGTTTGTGGGTTTTTGGGTTGTTCAGTGGTTTTGCTTTTTGGTTGTGTTTTTTTTTTTTAAGACTTCAAGAAAAGGAGGAGAGGAAAAGGAAGAGAGTTTGGTTACCAACTTCAAATCTTAAAATAGAATTAACAGTTTTATGAAATGTGTTAAGGGCTGTTCCTATTACTAGGGCTATGATAGAAATTGCTGCTCATACTATAACCTCTTCTGTGGCAGAATTTACTGCTTTGCAGTGAAAACATACTGCAGGCAATAGAATTTGGCATTCCTGGCCAGAGCCCAAGGAAATGCTACTTTTTGGTTTCTTTGTTTCTTTTTTAATTTAAAAACATAATTTCATTTTGATTTGAAAGACCCTGAGTAGTAGAGGTTTTGTGGATTTGGCTGGTGTTTGTAGCTCCTGCAGCTATATTCTGTTTGTATACAAATTGCTGGGTAATTAATAATGTGATCTAATTTGTTTCCATTACATGTACACAGTGTTAAAATTGTACTTGAATGTTTACTGTTAACTAACAGTAAAGCTTGTGTCGAGAATGTATTAGGGTTTTTTTTATACCTATTTGAATACATTTTATTGCTCCCCTACGAACACAAAAACACAGAAACAGACCATGCACTCACACAGCTTGCTGTAGCTGGAAAAACAGAGCTGTGACTTCGGCAACTTCAGTTTGCCTGTGAGTGCTCTCAGCTGATTACAGTGAGACTGATAGCGTAGCTTAGCCTTCGTGGGCTGCACCTCCTGCCGTCTGAGCATGTTCACATTTCTGATTGTTTTTCATTCTTTTCAGTTCTTCTTGCTGCAGACATTGTGCAGTGACCCAGTGATTTGAGCAGGTGATAAAAAGGAAGTCTCTATTTGTGAATTACTTTGCAAGAGGGTGTTTTTGAGAGAAGCCTATTCAGCAGATGTTTACTGTATAATGGTAGGTAGTTCTGCATCAAGTTCTAGTTTTGTTTGCTAGCTTCTACAGTTTTGGAGAAGTGCAGGTGAACCTTTTGTCGTCATAAGTGGCCTTCAGAGTATAGGTTGTGGAGAGAAAGCTAGAGTAGGACTATGAACAATACTTTGTTTTGTAGTGAGTTGTGGGGGTGTTATATGACAGAGTTTAGCTAGAATGAGTTTACTGGTGTGATTAGGAAACCAAGGTTACAGCACTGAGGCAGTTTATATTGGCAAAAGCATATTCTGCTGGGAAAAACTGTCTCAGTCTCATATATAAAAATTATCTTTAGCCTACATTTACTTTTGAAACGGAGTAGCATATATTATTTTTTTTTAAATTATGTTCATGTTTATGTGTGTTGCCTTGGCCTTTTAAAACTGATGGTAAAATAATAAAGTAAAAGTTTGCATCCCGCTTTGCACTGTTTTGAGGCAACTCTCAGATTTTCCAAACTATCAAACAGGCAGGTGTAGATACACACATACCATTTAAACAAAGAAAAAAGTGAGCTCCCTGTAGTTCATTTAGGATTTTAGTTCACTTGTTTGGTAGCTGAAGGCACTTTGCTCTCACCCTAACATCTGATAAGCCTGTCCAATACAAACCATACTACTTCTAGTTTTACTAGGTTTTAGTTACCTTGTAGTGCCAGGTGGAACAGCACTGGGAAAGGTTCACAAGCAAACTCTGTGCTTGCATGTTTTTGTGAGCATTTGAGGCTTCTTGATTTTTTGTTCCTTTATTTTTCCTAAGTATAACGAAATGACAAGACTGTTTTACTTACATCAAAGGACAGTTCTGCATTGGTAAACTTTGGTTAGTCAATATCTCTAGGTTATAGATTAAGGTAGATGCAGTGTTTAGGACAGAGAGAAAAAATTTCTTTATATCCATCATACTTTTGATGCTTAAAAAATGAGCAATAGTTTAAGTTATTCTTCTCATGCTACCTCTCTGTTTATAATGGAGGGGGCAAGGGGAGGTACTTCTGTTCATAGCAGAGAGTTGCACTGTGGCAACTTTAGTCAAAGTTGCTCCAGATGAGACAATCCCATTTACAACTGAGCTTGGTAATGTTAGCTTTTCAGGTGATGCCCCTTTTGGTCAGTTGGTGACTGCTGAGCATGGAGTTAAAAGATGTCTGAGAATGCATCTCCGTGGATGCACGGAGAGGAATATTTCTACTGTTGTGTCAGGAGTCACTAAGCTGGTCTGCTGGAGACTGATCAAGGAAGCTAGCTGCAAGATCCTGGACTTCCTGTGCACATTCTTGGTCACAGATCTCTCTCATCATTGTTTACCACCCAGGCTGCTTGTGCTGATGGCTGTAGGAGTTATGAAGTTGCAAACAAAGGCTCAGCACATGTGTGGTGCCTGGCCATGAATATAGGTACTGCTGCATAGACAAGCTTGTAGGAGAGGAGGCTGGTAATTGAAAGACCTCTCAAATGCCAGGCATGTACGGGTTAAATAATGGATACAGTTAACAGTTCAAACATTTTTACAGGACCATTTTTAATAATCATCCTGTAGTTATTTAAAAATAAGTTATATTGTGGTTTCATAATTGTTCCATTCAAAGGTCTTTTGTTTATCTGGTAGTGCTTCCAGCAACCACCCAACTCTGGTCACAAATTAGCAACTTGCTTTACATTTCAGAGAAACAATCTACTTAGATTTTGCAGCTTCATACCTTGAAAGCAAATGCTGTTGTAAGTCAAAATATGATGTCCCTTACTTTGTTGTTGGTTTTACTTAGCATATGTTTACGCTAGCGTGCCTTACATCTTGCTTCTTTTGAATTCATAAAGGTTGTGCATGCTTTCTGTTCACCTTTAGCATGGGGAAAAAAGCCTGAAGCACAACCCATAGCCCACCACAAAAATGCCTTCACAGGGAAACTGGGTAAGGTTGGTTTTAATTAATTTAAATTGCCAGTTAGGGTACTATTTTGATTTATGGTTTTCAGTTTAACTTTGGATCATTCATGTAGAGAAAACTTGAATCTTACTAGTCAATAAGTGTATTTCCTATTGAACATAACGTTTGAACTCTTACTTGCTAAATTTTGTGAGGGAAGGAGGTAACTTACAGGCACATTTAAAGAATTTATATAGCTGCACATTTTATTGGCTTCTTATGTTCTGTGTTTCAGTCTTTTGAAAAATTGCATGGTGTACTTTGTTTTCCTTGATAAGATCAGTTTTTATTCCTTAATTGATGATGGGCTTCCATTGAATAGAAAGAGAAATTAAATTTAGACAACAAGCTTGTTAAAACAGTCTTGAAAGGCAGATGTGTCCTGTCAGTCTGCTGAGAATAAAGCAGCTTTGAGAAATCAGGAAAATGGAAACAAAATTATTTGTGGGAACTGCAAATTTAAGAATTTTTTTCTTGATATGTAGTATTTGTAGAACTAGTGATTCACTATTCACTTGCGCTTTGCCTTCTTTTGCCAGTATGTAAAACTTAGGCTGTTTTCTCCTACAATTTGTAATAAATTTCCTAATTTTGAATGAGCAAGCTATTAAACTCCTTACGATGGAAAGAAGAACAAAAGGCATCAACTTTTGAAAGAACACCCTAAACATCTCTGATTTCATTTGATGGGCCAAGAACCTCCTTCAGAGGCTTGACTGATCCAAAAAGTTCAGGACTAATGTTCATTGTCTGAAATATTCTATTACTTTTTGGGTTTTGTTCTGGACAACTTAGGTTTCAATTTAAAGTACATTTGAAAATAGCTTTGATTAAGTTTAAATACAGTGTCTTAATTTAAAC
The DNA here is from genome assembly GCA_013397725.1 of Rhagologus leucostigma. NCBI lineage: Eukaryota > Metazoa > Chordata > Aves > Passeriformes > Rhagologus > Rhagologus leucostigma. Next base: position 146,642 of record VZTD01004010.1, on the reverse strand, counting down.
TTATGTATTTTTACCTGCTCGTTTCTGATGTTCCAAGACTTCTTTGGATCAGGGATTGTAATCAAGGTTGTGCATACTATTTTTATATTGGTCCATCATTATTTTTCTTGAACAGTGTATTACTATGGCAGTTCATTGTTCTGCATTTTTTATCCTTTGTTGTGAAAGGGTTTGGAACAGAAATGCTCGCTTGACAACTTCTCAGTAATCTTATCTTTTAAAATACTGACAAGTTGAATGTACAGTCCAAAAAATGGGACTATGTGGCTGTTTGAGTCTCAGTAGACGTCCAGATGGAGGAATCTTTCTCTATGTGTATTCTGTATGCTGTGAATTAATGAGAAACTGCCTGTATGCTGCGTATTTTGCAGAACCAAAGGGAGCTAACCTTTGCCCTTGGTATTATCCATCCCATTAGTTTTGATGTTGGTAGTATTAGGCCATTTGATTCCAAATTTTTAACATAGACCTATGGGTGCAATCCATCTTGTGTTGCTTAAATAGATACTTGACAGAAGGGTGAATTACCTTTCTGATGGATATTACCTGCAGTGATTTCAGAACAGCATGTTAGAGCTAATTTTGTTATTGTGCTCTTTCCAAAAAAAAAAGATTCTTTCTTTTTTGTTGAGAACCTTAGATGAGTTTTGGAAAATGCAAGGGTTATTAGAAGGGAAAAATTAAAGGAAGTTTAAATTTGTTATGAAAAGTAGAGGCCTGAGAATAGTTGGACAAATTCATGGGGGATGGATCCACCACTCTTCACTTGTCAACACCATCCACATGCAACCAGCAGATCCGGGGTCCCAGAACTATTGTTTCTTGTGAGCTGATAGGCTGTGCTAAAAGAAGGAGAAATGCAGTGCTATCTTCTATGCTCACTCCGGACAGAATTGCTATTGACCAGTACTGCGACAAGATTATTTCTTTGTTCTGAAGTATCGAAGCTTCCAGAGTTCCTTTACTAGAGTTATTAATGTCTAACAAAGGTAAAATAAATGTAAATATTTGCTCCTGTTTACAAACTTAACTCCTTCCATGGCTAACAGGTTTCTAATCTGGGTGCTGGATATGTATCAGAAGAGTGCTTCTGTTAACATTTAATGATCTTGCTAAGACTTGGTAGCCTGTGGAATACGGATAGGCCAATTTCTCTGTTTTTAAAAGGGAAAAGACAACATTGTGCAAAGATAATAACTGATGCAACCATACTGAAAAGTTGCCCTATTTGCAATACTCAGTAGGGCAGTGTGGGTGTTCTTCTTACACTGCAAAAGAAGCATATTTAACCCTGGAAGATTTTGACCTCTATCCTAAGGTATATGGTTGTTTTCAGAAGAGTTTTTCTGTCTGTTGTTGTTGCTGGAGAAACTAAAGAATTTTTTCTGTGTTAAATTTGGGAAGATTTTAGAAGATATATTCTGCAATCTCCAGGGTACAGGACAGAGAGAAATGCATTTTGAGTCAGAAAATTAACCGTATCCTGGAAATGATTTTGGCCCTCTTCTCTGCTCGTACGAGTCCCCATTGGGAGTGCTGCACCCCAGGTCTGGGGACCTCAGTACACAAAAGGCATGGACCTGTTGAAACAGGTCCAGAGGAGGGCCACAAAAATGGTCAGAGGGCTGAAGCACCTCTCCTTTCAGGAGAGGCTGAGAGTTGGGGCTGTTCACTCTGGAAACGAGAAGCCTCTGGGAAGACCTTATTGTGACCTTTCAAAAGGAGGTTTAAAAGACAGACAGAGACTTATTGCCAAGGCTTGTAGTGACAGGACAGGACAGGGAGCAAAGCTTTTAAATGTAAGTTTCTCAGAGTACTTCTTCATTAAAAAATTTCTAGTTACCTAATACGCTCTTCAGATTTGAAACTTGGCAGAGGCTTGGTCTCTTGTGCCAGTCTTCTGATTTACCCTCCATATGGATGTCCTTTTAAATTAAAGAACCTTTAAAACTCAAAATAATCAGAAAAGAAACCAGATTTCTGAAATGCTGGAAATTGAAAGCAACAAACCTGATGCTTTCTGCATACCTGATTGCTGGCTGAATTATTCATAGTTTTAACTGTGAGTTATTCCTGTCGTAACTGTCTCTCATATTTGCACCAGAACTAAAGCTGAGGACTTTATGTACAGTTAATATCCTTCATCAGGATAGACGGTGTAGAAGAAAAAGGTTTTGAAAATGAGCATAGAGTGTGGACAAGAGCAAGTGACAGGGACTGGGAGCTGTGGAGATGCCTAGGCATCTTGGGAAAGCAATACCAAGATCGGACAACATATGCAGTAGTGCATCTTGGTTTTAAAAGTCAGAGTACAAAAAAAGGAGTTGTAAAGAATTCCCCATGAGAGAATCAGCACAGAATTGTTATTCTTTAAAGCTTAACGTAATTTACTTACTTAACATTACTCCAAAAACTTAGAACCTGTTTTTTCAGGGAAACATTCGGCTGTGTAGACGTCAAATTTTCTTCTTATTTTCTCAGAAGCTTTGTTTTCTTGATGACGATGATACTGGCTGCTTGTGATGAACCAAGCTGAGGTTCCTTGGAATGTTTCTCTCTTTGTGAAAGCCTTGTCAGCTTGAGACAGGATATATCCAGAAAGGGAGGAAAACTGTGATACTGTGGAATTGAAATCTCTATTATGATTTACTACAACCAGCATTGCATTAAAAGAGGTGTTCTGTCAATCTCCTGTTCTTTTCCTCCAAAGTAACTTCCTTGTTACCATCATAGCTTGGTTTGTTCAGGGGACAGAAATATTACTAAACATTTTCTGTGATTTTTTTGAGAAGTTGGTGTGGTGTCTCTGGCTGCTGACGGTCTTATACTCTACATGTACGAGAAAAGGACATAAAATGTTGATTGTTAACATGGTTTTCTTTGAAACAAGACTGGGACAAATGCTTACTAATTGGAACAAAACCAAAAAAGACAGAAAGAAAGAATGTTATTTCATGGCCTGTCAAATATAAATTAACTTGTTCATTTTGTTAAGGCAAGTCACTCCTTACTGATTATTGATGTAAGTTGCAGTTGTAAGCACTTAATTGGCTGCAGGGAGGTGAGGGATGTGGAGAACTCCTATACAGAAACAGAGCACTACTTAACTCCCACTTCTCTGGTTTCTCTCTTAGACCGGTTTTGATTGTGTTCAAGTTTTCACATTTTACCAAATAAGTTGTCTTTAGAGAGAGAGCTTGGCCTCTCTCTCATTTGAAACAACTTCCTAGAGATGGCTTGATCATGCACCTTTAACCATGCTTTCAGAATTGATTCTGTTTCAAACAGATACTTGCAAGGTCAGTTCCTAAGTAGGAAATTCCCTTTATTACCCTTTGCTTTATGATTAGATGGAATATGCAGTGAAAATAAAAGACGAAAGAATAAATAATTGAGGTACATTTAAAACTTTGTTTCCAGGATTTCACTGACATTGGACTGGATTGCTCTTTCCTGTCTGTGTCAAAGACTACAGGAATTGGCAACCAATTTTTACCACTGAAGCATTCTCTTCTCCAGGCTAGGCTGGATGGGAGCTTTAAGGCTTTTAGTAGAAGAACCCAATCAAAACCGAAAACCCTAACCAAATACCCCAGCCTTTGTGCAAATAAATGTTACATTTGATGAATGATGCCATAGAGAAACAGGCAGGCGACAACAAGCTAAGGCTTAGAGTTAAAGTTGTGCTCCTATGCTTGTTTGGGGATTTTTTTGTGGTAATGATGGTTGGTTTATGTTGGTAACAATAAATGTAAGCCACAGGAAGCCCTTTATTCATTGCATTCAGAAAGTTTGTATAAGCAGTCTTTGATTTTTTAGAGACTAAATGAGATTCTCAAGAGAAGATTAATTTGAAGAAAATCAGTTTAATAATCTAATTACAAATAGAGAAGAACAGATGGCTTGAAATTTCAGGTAGCTTTTGAAAAATAACATTTTCAGGAGGCTCAGAAATTCAAGACAACTGAATCTTCAAAACCAGTAATTCAAATTCCTATAAAGATGGAAATAGAACAGTGTAGAGGATATCTGTGTGATCTTATCTGCTCATACCAGGCCTTTAATGTAGTTGTGCTTGGTATTTGCATCTCTTGCTTTAGCTCCCACGCAGTGGTTGATGAAAACTGAATTCCAGGACAAGATTAAAAGATTTTATCTTTTTAAAATGCTTTGTGGCTTGCCAGTTTTATTCTTTGTTCTAGGATTGATTTACTTTCAGCAATAGTCAGCCTTGAGTTATTGAAATACCTGTTTTCTCTCCTTTTCTAGCTGTTGCATATGCTTTATAGTAACTGTGTTTGGATGCCTTTTGGGCTTATGGTACTGCTGTTAGCATCCTTTTGAAAGTTGACAAGAACAGGCAAAAAGTTTCCTTCTTTCTAAGCAGATACTGAACTTCCTGGAGGAGAGGCTCCTTATGTAAAGGCACTGCTATATTTTGGCCCTTGAGTAGTATTTTCTGTGGTGAGTTTCACCTCACTCTTTGTGTAAATGAATGTTATTGTTCTTTCTGGAATGGCGTTAAATGTGCATATGAAGGGTGCGAGCATCCTTCACTAGACTACTTGCACAGAAGCAATCCTGATGAAACAGCCTTCGGGGAACAGCAAGGAAACTGTGACTAACTACTAAGCAAAGCTGCTACAGGGACCAGACACCACAAACTGGAGATGCTGTTCAGAGTTTCTTAGCAAGTGTCCTTCTCTTGCAGAATTTTAATGCAGAAAGGAAGTTTCCTTTTAGCTTGTTAATAAACTATGAATTATTTTTGTTATGTATCAGAGATAAGTCCAGTGTAGGAGCTGTGAATCTTACTGTACACAGGGGAGGATAGAATGGAAAATAAAACACTGCTTGTCTTTAATCTCTGGGTTTTAAAGCATCAAGCTTTGTGTCTCAAGTATTCTTTGTTAGGTGGGTCTTGTAAGAGTCCTGTAGTACAGCAGTTAAGAGGAAGTATGTTTTTGTGCTTTAGCTGCAGAGGTCATATGTTTCAAGATGCAATTTAAGTTTATGTCAATTCTTAAGAAAATCACCTTAGAATGATTTTGTTATGAGAGAAGATCTAAAGAGGATGACTGCTTAGAGGGGGAGGAGCTGGTGATTGTGTTGTTCACTCGGTTCAAGTACCCGACTGCCATGTCCGTGGGAGTAATCTCTTCTGAACCTGTACATCTTGTCTGCAGCAGCATGGAAATTATCTGCAGAGCGTACAGGTAGATCACCCGTTAAGAAACATTAACTTGTTGTGGGAATAAGTCAGTTTTTGGAAAATGGTTCCCTTCCCCACACAAAGGTTGGCTTATATATTAGGTGTTATTTCTGTATGTCCTTAGAGCAGTTGAGATGGTTCAGATTCGTGTATCTATAGTCAATAATCCCACAGGCACTTTTGGCTTTCTTTTGAACATACCCATTTTAAAAGGGTAAAAAGAAGAGCCCTGGGAATTACTGATCAGTCAGCCTCACCTCTGTGCCCAGCAAGATCATAGAACAGATCCTACTGGTAGCTATGTCAAATCATAAGGAAGACATGGAGGTGCCTAGAGACAGCCAGCAGGTCTTCACCAAGGATGAATCATGCCTGACTAATCTCACAGCCTTCTGTGATGGAGTGACTGCATCAGTGGACAAGGGAAGATATCTCCCTGGACTTCTGTAAAGCCTTTGACACGGTCCTGCACAGTGTTCTTGTAGCTGAATTGGAGGGAGAAGGATCTGATGAATGTACTGTTTGATGGATAAGACATTGGCTGGCTGACCATGTCCAAAGAGGTACAGTCAACAGTTCGGTATCCGTGTGAAAACCAGTAATGACTGGTGTCTCTTAGGGGTCTCTACTTGGACAAATACATTTTGATACCTTAATCAATGGCATAAAAGAATTGAGCGGAACCTCAGCAAGTTTGTGGATGACACCATGCTGCGTGGTGCAGTTGATAGGCTTGATGAAGGGGATGCCATCCATCACTAGATGGCCTTGAGTGGACCCATGTGAACCTCATGGGGTTTTACAAGGCAGGGTCCTGCCCCTGGGTCAGTGCAATCCCCCATTTCCATAGAGACTGGTGGATGAATTGACTGAATGCAGCCCTGCAAAGAAAGACTTTGGGTGTACTTGTGGATGAACATTCATATGAGCCATCAGTGTGTATTTACAGCTCACAACCATGTCCTCAGCTGTCTAAAGAGAAGAATGGCCAGCAGGTTGAGAGAGGTGATTCTGCTCCTTCTACTGCACTCAACTGTTGAGATCCCAACTACAGTACTGTATCCAGCTCTGGGGCCTTCATGGTTTTAAATGGAAAGATGGTATATTCAGGAGGATATAAGGAAGAAAGTTTTAACAATGAGGGCGGAGAAACACTGGAGCTGGTTGTGCTCATGTGGATGTTGTGGAGAAGTTGTAGAAGTTCCATCACAGAAAGTATTAAATGTGAGGTTGAACAGTGTTTTGAGCAACCTGATCTAATGATAGGTAGACTAGATGGTATTTAAAGGTTCCTTAAAATCCAAATGGTTCTCTGATTCTTTGAAATTAGCTTGTACCCTATTGAATGAGCAGTGAGTTTTCTCAGGGGACTTGAACAGTTTTCTGATGTGGGTTTTTTGGTTGCAAAGTTCTTAAATGATCTCCTAGTCCTGATTTATTGGCAATCCTCCATGTTTGACACTTGCACGAGACAGCCAGAAACAGTGTGATTTTTATGAACTCAGTTAATCAGAAATAGGAGGATACAAAGGTAACAGAGAGGGAATGGTCTAAATACCTTATTTGACTCAAATAGTGGTTTTATCTTACTTGTTTATGTAGTTCTTTTTCTCCAATTATGGCTTACTACTAGGAACCAGACTTAACACTCTGCTAACATTTTGTTGACACTTGGCTGTGTAGTCTCTTCAGTTACAGTTCATGTCTTGACATTTTGAGTGTTAAGAGCACCAGTAAAATACTGGTACTGTGTTTATCGGTATAATAGTATTTCTGCATTAAGCTGATTTCCTGAAGGTTTATTGATGCTGTAAATTTTTTAACTGGATGATTTCTTTCTGAACAGCTCCTTGAATAAGCAGGAAAAACTGATCCCCAGAGCAAAGCAAATAGCTGTCAATAAGCCTATGGAAAACACTCCTTGCTTTTGTATGTGCACTGTAAAGATATGAAAACACAAATTTTAGAATACTTCATGGTTATTGAGTCTTTGGTTATTCAGTAATGCTGCATTGTTAGTTGAGGAAAAAAATCTTCCGATGTTGTACTTGATACCTGACTTGAGCTGCGAAACTGTAGGGTATCTGGGGAAGCATGTTGCTGATGAGTTGAATCCTTCAGACGCTTTATGGTGTGAAAGTGACTCATATTTTTTTGCAGGTATTTGCTTAGCTTAAAGATATGCAAATCTTTTCCCAATTTGGACCTTGCAAGGTGAAGTTGGGTGGCTGCCAAAGCAGTGGCCTCCTCTTTCCTTGTCCCAGACTGCTGTGGAGGGGATAAAACCATATGGTTTACTCTGGGTTACCAGTCCATCTGAAGTGTAGTTGTTCTCATTCTTCACTAAAAAACATGTAGCTGCTAAAGTTAGTGTAGAAAGCAGAAGGCAACAGCTAGGCCACAGTACTTCCTTGTATGAGATGAGGGGGCCATTATTACAAACTTGTTTGCAAGCACAGTGTTAAAGAAATATTTGACACTATGTTCCCATCTCCATTAGGTAGGTTTATTGGCCATCTCTCATGTGACAGTCTGAAAAAATAGCAGTGTTAGGGTCTGGGGTCTTCTTGCTCTTCATTGGTATAGAGACACAGCAGAAACCTCAAGCAAAAACATCTTTCTTCAGTACTGATTTATAGATGAGCTCTGTTTATGAAGCTGAGGCCTGCCTCATATTCAGGCTTTTTGCTATATTAGAGTAAGTTTGTCTGTTCATTTTTTAAGCTCTGATATTGTTAAAATATGTCAGACTTCAAGGTTTTAAAATACAAAGTCTTCTCTTTAGGTTCCTCTCCTTTTCTCCTAAAATGTCTGAGAGGTTTCATTCAGTCAGAAGTTTGACTGGAAGATACACTTAACTTATATGAAATTAACATAGACCCAGATTTCATTTTGAACTCTCACTTGTGTCATTTTCATCCCATTTCCTGCTGGTTAGTAAGCATGCTGTGTGCTTCTCTGATAACTGCAGGAAAAGGAAAAGCTGAGGGAGCTTTTCTTGCAGAGTGTACCATGCTTCCTGAGGCTTACTATATATACATTCTCACTGGGTATGTGGAATTGAGGACAGCATTCCTTGGCTGAGCATTGTGGTGGGGAAAAGGGGCTGGCAGGTTTACCAGTAAGGCTTGACTGGGGCCAGGGTGTGGAAGGGGACACCAGAACTCAGAAAACACCACCAAACCTGTGCTGGTTGCAGTTTGACAAGAGCACGGATTTCTTGACAAGTACAGGAAGCAGGAGGAAAGGAAGGAGAGAAGTTCAGGAGGCATTTTACCTTTTTTTCTTCTCTAGTGACTTTAGGCTGCTTCCTGGCTAGAATGTGTTCCAGAGTTTTATCACAGCATCTTAGACAGGTGTACTCCATTTAAGCTCAGGAATTGCTTAAAATTATCAATGGTGTGCCCCATACCACGCAACTGAAAAATAATAGCTCTTCCTAGAGTGTAATAAATTCTTCCAACAACCTAAGTTAAAGTGGATGAAAATCTATGGGAAACCAGTGGAATTTCAATTTGCTGAAGTTCATAAAAAAAGGAGTGGAAGAAAGAAGGGAAGAATGGCAATCCTAGTATGCATTGTATGCAGCTAGCATACAATGTAACATGTTTCTTCTTCCTGGTCAGATTTGGGAACATAGGGAAAGAAGTTAAAAAGCATTATAATATAGTTAATTTTCAGCCTTGCTCTTACTTGACCAGCCTGAGTAGCTGTATCTTTTATTGAACTCACCTCTAACTTTTCTGTTGTAACAGCTAAGTATTCTGTTTACCCATTCAGTAACTTCTTCATTGCAGTTTGAAAGGCTCTTGAATTAGAAGGAGTATCTAAAATCTAAATAATGTGTCAAAGGTAGAGAAACACTGTTGACTAGCATTTGATAATAATCTGCAGGAGTGGTTTGCATTATTTTGTTGGAAGTCGAGGCTGCTAGATCACAGATAATTTAACCTCCCTTCCTTGGATATTTTCAAGTAGACTAGCCATCCATGGCTGTATCTCACAGGAAGATATATATACTCCATTCAACTCATAGGTTTTTTAAAGGGAGCAGTTAATTAAGAGTCTAAACTTGATCCAATTCGGACTTTGTTTCCATGCATTTCCTACTTTGCAAACTCTAGTCTGCAAATCAAACACTTAGCCCAGAACTTGTCTGATTCATGCAAGTTAGTAAGATGCAACAGCTTCACTTTAGATAAAGTAAGTTTAATAGTACAGATGTCATACACAAATGATTTCCTAATGAGACTGATGCTGGAGAGGGCAGTCAGTGAATGTATTAATCAGTGTCATTCATTTAAGCAATGAGATACTTCCAGTAGTTCTGAAATTACTGAATTAAAAGGTTTGAATTCACACCTCTTTTTTCCTTGGACTAGTGTTGTGTGTGTTTGGATGGTTTAAATTGGCAAGCATGAAGCAGGCCATTCAAACATGATACTGATTCTCTTTTTATTGCAATGCACAAGTTAGACAGAATCCATGAAATTCTGAAGATTCTGTTTGCTGTTCAGTTTAATATGTGGGTTTAGAAGAAAAACAATCCCTTTCCTGTGGTAGCTGGGGAGCGCAGCACTCTTTGTTTCTTGCCTGTTACAAAAGAACTGATGTTTTTTCTGGAGTGCAACTCGTAATAGTAAGCTGGGTATCTCACTTTATTTGAAGAAGGGTGTGCAAAAGAATTTAACTGTGTTTAAATAGGTTTTATATATATACATATATACATATATACATATACATATAGTGCATCAATTGAAGGGCATTGCTGTCTACCCTGCCTGATACCGGTAATGGTGAAGGGATGGCTGATCTGATGTTTCATGGATGCCTGTTGTCTGTTGGTGGTGTCTCCGCATAAACTGACACTACTGTTTTGTCACCTATGTATTAGAAACTGTGAGTCTGAGGAAACAAGCTGACTGTTACAAGTGCCCTGTTACTTGCACAGCATGGAGATTGTTTTGGATTGCGGGAGAGAGGACGGGATGTTGCCTGAGAAAATGATGGGCATTAGACCTCACAGCTGCGTCTCCTGAACACAGTAGCAAGGAAGTGTGTTTGGGAAGGTGCTATGGGCAGTGGCCCTTGTGCCACATTCTGTCCATTACGTAGGAGTCTTTATGGGATTTTCCCCACTCTGTCAGCTTCACAGAGATAATTCTTCAGTCAGAATTAAAACTTTGATTGTAGTAGCCCTAGGATCTGCTAGCCCTGGAGTGCAATTAGTCCTGAGGTGGTCTGAAAAGCCCTGTAAATTTGGGGATATGAAGGTAGTTTAACTGAGTTGGTATCTACTCCCTGCAGTCAGTGCAATGCAAATTGGCTTTTGTTCCTTTCAGTCCTCTGGCGTCTTTAACGGTTAAACAACAATTGAAAAGTCTTTGACACAGACTAGACAGCTGCTGAGGTCATCTTTTGAGATTCTGACTCTGATCTTCCTTGCAGGTGGGTGAAAGGTGATTAACCTGTCTTCAGGTTTGTCTCGGTGCAATCTGTCAGAAAGAAAATGATTTAAAAATATAATAACTCAGTTATTAAAAACTGCTTTTATATTTTATGTGTATATATACAAAAAATATTTTAAAGATCAGAAAAGTCCTATAGGATTTCCTGACCGTGTAACTCAACATTATAGATTACATTGTTGTGAAGCAGAGCCTTTAGCTAGTAGTCCTCTGTGTGAGTGTCTTCAGATCTGCTACCTCTGCCCCCATTCAAGGGACTTCATTATCAGTGCTGTCTTTGAAGTAAACCCCTTTCCGAAGGCAGCTTTTGGTGACGCTTTTGGTGAAGTCAGCCAGCTCACTGGTGCAAAGCAGCCAGGATGTCTGTAAATCCTTCACTTCTCGCAGTTAGGGATTGTGTCTTATATCTTGCTATTGTACCGTAGGGTATTAGTTGACTGAAAATGAAACAAGTATGTCATAAAGGCCATGAATGATCCTGTTAAAGAAAAAAAAAGGATTGAAAGGAAAACAGGGCCATATTCTCTGCTAACTGTATTTGGTTGTCTGTGGGACAGTTGAGTATGACTGAAACATGGAGATAAAACCCAAACTAGATTTTTTTCTTGGTAATGTGGATATTGTTAGAATTGAAACTATGGCATCATGAAAAGTGATGAGCTGCCCAGGTGTCTTAGGTTGCATTTACTAACTGGAAGCCCTGCTCTTGGAGCTGTATTGCTATTGCTGGTATCGGTTATCACTAGAACAAAGTCAGCTTATCATTGTGATTGTGTATGCTATCACTGTTACTGAAAAGCTTATCTGTAAAGCATATAATGTAGCCTGTAATGCAAGGTCCACATTTATGAATTTTAATTTGTTAGAGAATACGTCTTAGGTGATGTTAGGGTTAGATGTAGGCTCTGCACCACCTCTGGAAATTCCTTTATGTGTGTAGATGCCTGAAACAAGTTTATATGTATTATTTATAATTTGGCAGAACTTAACTATTTTCATTATTTGTTGCCTATTTTCTTATCTTAGACTAATTCAAGAGTATTTTACTTCAGCTGTATTTTACTTCAGTTCTGCCTTTGGGGTAGTGGGCAGAAAGATATCAAGCTTTTTCTTTAACACTGTGTTCTCCTGAGTTTTATAGCTTGCTTTTGAGCTTGAATTGATTCCAATTTCAAGAAAACCTGTGGAGTGTTTGTAGTGAAACGTTTGTGGTTTGCATAAGTCTAAATCAAGTAGGAGGGGAGCATATTTCTGCATATTTCAAACAGTTTAAAACTGGTTTTCTTTTTCCTTTTTCACCTTGAAACTTCAACTGTATAGTGATTGCTTCTTTGCCTTCCCTTCCTACAAAAAATACATAGTATGATCATGCTCTACTGCCGTTCAAGCCAGTACAATGACTCCTATGGCAAAATAATATTTTTTCTGAAGTGATAAGTCAGAAAGAAGCTTTGTAAACTATTTTCATATATTCCTTGCACAGAAGTCTCAGGACTGGGGTAAGCCTTTGTAACGGTGTACTGTTCCTTTTATTCATACGTGTAAAGAAACTTTGTTTGTATAGAGACATGAAGCAAGCAGAAATTCCATTACAAGAAAACTGGACATAATTAAAACTTTGACCTTGGAATTCTCCTCTTTTATTCTTAATGTATTGCTGGAATGAGACTGCTGGTTTGTGGTTACCCAGGGTGCTAAAAATATTTTGTAGTACAATATATAAATTTGAATTGCGTAGCTTCTCCTTATTTGTATATGTGCATATGTACTTTACTGCATTTGTTTGTTTTGGATTGATGAACAAGCTATAATTTTATTCTGCGTAAATGTCTTTAAAAAATATATATGAAGATATTGGTACACTTGTAAAATGTCTCTCTGATGCTTATTCTGTTATCAGACCTAGCTGTTTGGCAACTAAATCTTGGAGAAAAGAAAGTTTGCTAAATTTATCTTTATTTTTAGTGTTCACAGAAATCGGGTTATCATTTTAGTTATTTTTTTTCTCCCTTCCCCCCCTCTTTTCCAGGTAGTATTGGTACATCGTTTCAATGCCACTCAATCCATCAAGATCACATTTGTACTGATGACAGTGACAAGGTGAGATTTACATGAATGTTTCATTCACAAGATGCATATGCATTGCAGGGTTTTTTTATATTGCTTTTACTACACAAAGATGTATTGTTTTGCAGATGTAGCAGTCAGTTTTTAGAGTTACTTTTTGAACTGTCTCTAGCATAATAAGATACATATTTTTTTCCGGACAATCTTTTAGACAGTTGATGAGAAATTTGTCTTTAGTATTGTATTTTTATGTTTTGCTTGTATTCCTTTGCTGTTTTAAACACTTGTGATTTGCCATATTGACACCCTCAGGTAATAAATAACAGCAACGGTTTTGCCAATTTCTAGTTAAGGTAGTATGTCTTGTTTCTTCTGACTTCAGAGATCAGAGCCTAACTAAGTGTTCAAAGCTCTTTTTTTTTTGTTTTTTGTTTTTTGTTTTTTTTTTTACAGTAGCTGTATTTTCCTGGTTTGGAATTGGGAATTGAAGCTTTTGCAGATTAGAACTTTCTGTGTGGTGCAACCTTAAAATAGCAACCTATCTAGTCATGTGCGTGCATTTCCTGAACCTTTTTTTGGCACATTTGCAGATTAGCTTGGTTGGGGTTAGTAGAATACTGGATATTAAATGTTCAATGATACTTGGATCACTACTGTAATTGTGGCATACAGACGGGAATAGTTTTGACACTGAACTGTTTGTGAGACTAACTGGCTGTTGATGGTTTTACCTTAAGCTTTATTGTCCATAAATAATGTGAATTGATTAACTTTTGTTCAACATTTAATGTGTCTTACATTGTATGCAAGTATGACACTTCATAGTAAACTAACTTTTTGGCCTGACATGCCTGGAAAGGGACATGTATTGGTCAAATTCTATAAAATTTTTCTTGGGAAGTGAAATGCAACTCGCATGGCACTGCCTTAATAAGTGCACTAATGGCTGTGTTTCGAAATTCTGGAGTAAGTTAATTTTATAGTTGTTCCAGCTTATCCTAGAGCTAGACTTGTTTTCAGAAGAAGTTTCTTTTCCTGATATGCTGCCTTATTATCTTTTTTTTCTTCTCTCACTCTCTTTCCTCCAGTTTTGTGGGGATTTGTTTGTTTGTTTGTTTGTGGTTTTTGTTGTTGTTGTTGTTTTGGTGGGTTTTTTGTTTTTGTTTTGTTTTTTTAGTGTGTGTGTATTTGTTTTCTTGTTGGGGTTTGTTTTTTTGTTTTGGAGGGGTTTGTTTTTTTAGTTTAATTTTATTTTTAGGTACCACCTTAGATTTGGTTACTGGTTCGACCTACAGATACTGATCAAAGATGCTATACAGAACATGGCCAACATGATTTTAAGTTTCCACTTGATTATTTGGTTAGCTATATTCAACAGTATTCACTGCTTATTTTTTTTGGGCCTTGTACACTTTGCACTGAACGATTCTTGGGTGAGAGTGGGTGGGGTAAATTTCATTTCAGAGCCATCCTAGTGCACCAGCCTTATTTGTCCTTTTGTGTGCCATTACATGGAAGATCATTTCTTGTGTTACACTGATTGTCTTCCCTTAGTTTTATTTCATATCAAGGCAATTAAAACTGGTTTAAATCTTGTTGGATAATCTGTTTGTTAGGTGCTTCGCTGGTTTGGGGGTAGGGGAGTAGGAAGGGGTGTGGCAGGTTACCTGGTATAAATTTCGGAAGAGTGGTTGTTTGGCACACCACCTCCCTCCATATTAATAGAGGAACCGGGCCAAATGTTATTTTTTTGTGGAAGAAAACAATCTTTCTCGTTGGGGTTGATTCTGCACCAATTGAGAAAGAACTTCCAACTGTAAATTTTAGTAAAGTAGATCTTGTATAAAAAGCAGAAAGAATGCATTTTTGGGTTTATTTAAAAGACATGTTTTTCCCTCAGCTGTCAGTTTTATTTGGTAAAGGTTTTGATTTTTCTGTAAGAACACATGAAGCTGTTTGACTTGGATTTTATAGGACATTCTAGTTGATTCCTTGATTAAAATAACCACTTGTTCAGAAAAACAATGAACAGTCCCCTTGTCCAGGTCCCTGTGGATGGTATCCGGTCCTTCAGGAGTGTCAACCACATCACTCAGCTTGGTGTCATCTGCAAATTTGATGAGGATGCATTCAATCCCTTCACCTGTGTCACTAATGAAGATATTGAGTAACACTTGTCCCAGTACAGACCCCTGAGGGACACCACTTGTCACTAATGTCCATTGGGACTCTGAGCTTTTGGCCACTACCCTTTGGATGCCCACTGATTGGGGATTTTTATTTTTTTTTCAAAGGGTTTGTGTATATGGATATACTTTTTAAAAATCATAAGTAATGTTTCCTAAAAGTAGTCTGTTACAGTACTAGGGTACAATTGCAATCCTCTATCACTCCTTGCTTGTATTCACATATGCCTACATTCTTGTGTCAGTTTTGGTCACAGTTTCCACTGCAAATTACTTTGAAAATCAGGTTCTGGTTTATTTGGCTCTTACTGAGAGATACCACCTGGGGGTTTTTTGTATTAATTATAATTTAAAGAAGAAATGCAGGATTTAATTGATTTATTTATCTACAAATTTATTAATTGTTGGGCCTTTTTGTATTCATTCTAGAAACTTTATGAAAAGCATGCATTTAAAATAGTTTGACATATCTTTGATTAGTCAATAGGCGTATTTCAGCAAAATAATTTACTGCTCTTTGCCTGATTGCGTGTAACCAGTTTTTGCATTTTAGAAGAAATGTAAAGGTTAATATTTGACTGGCAATCTGCATATATTTTACAGTAGTTTCTCCACAAGCCCAATCATCATTTTCTGGACAACAGTATGAGAAAAGTTCTACACCACACATGCTAAAGGAATGTTTCAATCTTAATGAAAACAATTCCCAGGCTTCCACCCCAATTACTTGATTTTGTTGACTTGGCACATGAGAATCTTGAATTCATGTTCAGTGACATCAGCAGAAAACCAAAGTCTCAGATTTTTCATGTGTGGACTCACTGCATTAAGAGGGATGTGTCGTTGAGAGCATTACTGGTAGTACTAAGAACCTGTTTAATTTTGTAGCACCAAAAGCAGTGCTTCTTGTCTTACAGAGAAATCTAATATAGTATAGGTATAGAATACATTTCCCATTTTACTTGCTGTAGCAAAATGATGAGAATTGAGATTTATTTTAAAGTCATTGTTGCTTTGGAAGTGGGAGCTTTTAAACCTCAGTGCGTGAGTCAGGGCACCCTTTTTTAATGTTTGTAATTGCTTTCATTTTTGCTTAAAAGTATAAATATTAAATAAAAGAATTGAATAAATTTCTTTATAGAGCACAGCATTTAGGGAAAGTTACTTGTAAGAAGTAACTGGTATTCCTTGGTATATTCCTTTACTTTAATGCTCAAGCAGTGGACTCCTACTAGTGTTAGAGATAAATGCAAGTATATCATCCTGCAGAGCCTTTCAATCATACCAAGTTTATTTAGCTTTAAAAATACTTTTTTGTCCCTTGGGTGGCTGTTTCACCAGTGGTGTGCTTCCATTAAAGAATGCTAACTCATCTTGAAAACAAAGTCCAAAGGTGCAACCCTTAACTACTCTTGTGGCATCTCTTTTCAGAGATCTCATCAAGTTATCTATTCCATGCAGTTAAAAACTAAATTGACCACCCAGTAGTAATGAAAAAATAAATCACTATGGGCAATCCAGTGTAATTTTTTTCACTACTACTAAGGGGTTGGTAATTATACTTTGCTTTTCTCCTTTTTAGCTTATTTTCATTTACTTTCATAGTAGTAAAGAATTTATTTTTGCTTTTTGGTACTTATGAATGAAATACATAGCTACGTAATTTATTTTACTGTTTCTAACTTTTAAATTTCCCAGCTATAGTTAGTACATCTTCCACACACATTTTGTGTCACTTGCCTGAGGTGACCTGGCCTTGACAGGGGGGTTGGATGGGATGATCTCCAGAGGTCCCTTCCAACCCAAACAATCCTGTGCTTCTGTGAACTTACGCTCATTTGCCTGTTAATGGACATCATCATGGACATCAGGTACTCAGTCTGTAATACAGAGGCCTGTAATTCATTAAAAAGATGTTTTCACAAGAAGGGAAGTATTTATAAGTTCTAATCCTAAAGTAAAAATGATCAGCTTTGTGTTCCACTTTGGATGGTGCAGTGTCTGGTAGCCTAAGCTTACGAAATTCACACATAGCTGAACAAAAAATGTTTCACAAATTCAGACATTTGAAGGACCCATCACATTTATTTATATGTGATGTATAATATAGGACTATATGTACCTCTTGTGGGAATGTGTGAGGGACAGTACATGAAAAACAGGAATATTAGGAAGAATTTCTTTTGTCCCCTCCAATTTAAAAAATGAAAAAAAAAAATCTTCCTGTCCAATTAGGGCAGGTCAGATTCATTCCTCATGGTGTGTACTGTTGACACATCCCCACACCCACACACTCTTAGTCCCAGATCATTCTGTCTGTGTTTACTGAGCAGCTTTATGCCTTTTTCATCTCACCTCTGGGACCTGTAAGGATGTAATTTACCAATTTTCAACCACTTTCACACCTACTGAATCATATTTACAACATTAGTTCTTTATATGTACAGTAGATGTTTTGTTTTCCTGGATCAGATTTGGGGAAAACTTTAATTAGGCTGAGATAGAGAGTGCAAGGAGGTTTGAAAGATGAAAAATAAGGTGGTAATATCTTATTGGAGGGGAATAGCTCAAGTAAATCAGTTTTATGAGGCTCCATTTGCTCCCTGTGCTGATCAGTGCTGCATCCAGAGCCCGTCCCCCTGTGGCACTGTCAGCACAAGGCTGATCCTGTTTCTCCAGTGACTCCGAAAGGAGTTTAGAGCCAGGTGGGGGTCGGTCTCCTCAGTCGACAGAACAAGAGGACGTGGCCTCAAGCTGCGCCAGGGAAAGTTCGGGTTGGACATCATCAGGAAGGATTTCTTCAGCGGGGGGTTAGACACTGGAACGGGCTGCCCAAGGAGGCGGTGGAATCGCCGTCGCTGAAGGTGTTTAAGGAAAGACCGGACGTGACATCCGGTGCCACTGTCTGGTTGACGAGGTGGAGATCGCTCCCAGGTTGGCCTCGGTGATCTCGGAGGTCTCTCTCGACGCAGTCAGCTCTGGGAGCCTGTGAAACCGAAACTAAAAGGGGGGCCGAGGGGGCCG